>CAUYON010132223.1:0-14856 GCA_963573935.1 Arctocebus calabarensis
CCTGTAGTCCCAGCTACTCAGGAGGCTGAGGCAAGAGAATCGCCTAAGCCCAGGAGTTGGAGGTTGCTGTGAGCTGTGTGACTCCACGGCACTCTACCAAGGGCGATAAAGTGAGACTGTCTCTACAAAAAAAAAAAAAAATTCAACTTCTCATTTCCTAATTGTTGAAAGGAAAAGAGCAACTATGTGTTTATAGGACTATATCATATTCATTTTTGGATTTGTGCAGATCCCAGCATAATGTTCTGAATACAGTTCGTGCTCAATGAATTGTTTTCTGTACCCCTCACTGAATATGCCAGTAAATGGTAGTGTCAAGTTTTAAAACCTCAAGCATTTTGTCTCAAATGAAAATATACCCTTTGGCTCAGCACCTGTAGCACAGTGGTTATGGCCCCAGCCCCGGCCAGCTAAGCAACAATGACAACTGCAACAAAAAAATAGCCGGGCATTGTGGCGAGCGCCTGTGTTCCTAGCTTTTTGGGAGGCTGAGGCAAGAGAATTGCTTAAACCCAAGAGCACCCTGACCAGGGGTGGTAACACCACAGCACTCTAACCAGGGCAACAGTCTGAGACTCTGTCTCAAAAAAAAAAAAAGAAAAAGAAAATATACCCTTGATAAATTAGACAGAATAAACAATTGTATGTGGCTTTCTAAAAAGGGTGTTTTCTTTCCTATTTAAAAAATAAAGGCATGTTCTCCTTTTACATATGTTAATTCTTCAAAAGAGTCTCAGAAAGTGTCCTTTGACAGTGGTTCTATAGCATAATACAATTCTCTTTTTTTTTTGCAGTTTTAGGCTGGGCTGGGTTTGAACCCGCCACCTCCAGCATATGGGGCTGGTGCCCTACTCCTTTGAGCCATAGGCGCCACCCCATCATAAGACAATTCTTAAAGATAATGTTTTTAAAAAGTAAGTAATGAAATATTTTAAATTTCTCTTCCTCTTGAAAAGAAAAGTTCAAAATGTGTTGAGTAAGTCAGCTGTCATAATGAAAATGACATGGAATGCCCACTCAGATGCTCTGCCTACCTGTCTCATCATGCACTGGAGAACGCCTCGCATCAGCTTCACCACATTCTGTGGAAACAAAGCAGAATCCGAAATAAGCCCAGGGTCCTTGCTCCACGAAAACTACCTCCTTCCTTGCCTGGCGACTTCCCTGAAATGGCAGGTCCCAAGCACACACAAGGGTTCTGACAGTGCCCCTCCCACCTATCCCCCCAATGACAAAGAAAGAAAATTCTTAAGGGGCTGGCTCAGATGGCATCTTCTGGCTCTGAAATTCAGTGATTCCTTGCTGACATTTTAACAACACAATTTTTAGAAGCCTAGTACTCTAGTGCTTTTTGTCACAATTCTTAGTAATTTATTTTTGTTACACCAAGGATGAATTAAATCCACCATGCTTGCCCAAAAGTAATGATGTTTTGCCAAAATGGCCATTTGTGACAACATTACTGGGCTAACACAAATGGCTGCCAAGGTTTCTTAATAATATGATGTATTGCAAACAAGTATTATTATCATCATTATCAATAACAACAATGTTATATGAATCAATCAGACACTATGTCTAGGCATTGTACAAAACATTTTAACTGCTTGGATTATCTCTAATTCTTGCATCAGCCTGATGAGGGTGGTTGTATTATTACCTCACTTTCTAGAAGAGGAAGCTAAGGCCGAGAGAGATGAAGTAACGTTGCTAAAGTCTCCCAGTTGGCAAGGGGCACAACAAGGACAGAGCCAGACAGGAAGACATCAGAATTCGAGCTCTTAACCAATATGTTATGTTGCCTGCCACTTCTTCCACAATTCAGGTCCACTTACAGACTGGTCTTAATAGTTCTGTTAAACACACTATAAAACACGACTTCACAAGTGGCTAGAGAATGGGATGTTTTGTAGGTCAAAGAAGTCTGGCTGAAAGAATTTCCCACCCCAGGGCATGAACATCTCTCTCACATGATGCACATGGTGGGCAGGGGATGGCAAAGTGATGGGCCCCAAAAACTGATTGCCAGTGAAAAGTCTGAAAGGGGTTGTCCTTCAGATCCCTCTAACTCTAAAATCCTAGGATTCTAGGACACAATCTCATCTTATGTCATAAACTCTGCTAGGGTAGAAAATGTTCCCTCTTGATTACAGGGCAACATTAACAGTGTTAGATGTTATAATTAACATTTCTTACCCTGCACAGCAAAAACATTTGTTAATTAACTTCCCCTGAAATAAAGTTGTTTTCCATTAGAAGTAGTACAGAGATTCCCAACTGGGGATGATATTGCCATCCCCCAGGGATGGAAACATTTTCAATGATGATGATGATGGAGCTGGGAGCTGCTGGCATTTAGTGACTAGGGGCCAGGGACCCTAAATGTCCTGCTCTACATGAAACAATCTCACACAATGAAAGACTCAATCGCCCAAGCCCCAATGCAATAGCATCTTTGCTGAAGATCCCTGGACAGTTCCTGTGTTACTTTCCACTCACCGTACAGAAAAAGCATTAGCTAACAATGTGGCCAGCTCATTCTCACTATTGTTAGTCAAGGGGCAGCAAACTGAGTCAACCTTAACCCAAGCCACATAGGAGTGCGCGCGCGTGTATGTGTGTGTATATGTGTGTATGTGGTATGTAAATGGGCACTGCTTTATTCTGATTTTGTCTCAATGAGGATAGGAGATCTGTAGGACATTAGGGTCAAATTATACTCTTATACAAATGATTCACTTACTTAAAAGTCATACAACTTCTTGGAGGAGCATTTGATGTTTGCTTTATGCCATTTTAAAAATTACCTCTACTTGCCTTCCCCTCAAGTCCAGGTGATTTTGTCACCTCACACTCAGCACGTCTGGTCAAATCCAAACCCTCTTTCCACTGTCAAGCTTCTTTTCATAGCCCCTCCGCCTGTCAAGCTTCCCTCACGCTGCCCATCACTCAGGCCCACTTTGTTTGCTACAGACAAGCACCGACTGGGCTGTAAAAACTCTTCTGGGATTCAGCGACCCACTGAATGGGAAATGTCGAATCACAGATGGATCCCAAGGTCTCCCACACCAAGAGAATTATACTTGTGTATTTCATTGTCATCACTCAAAATGCTCAGAAAATGCCTCCTGTGCTCAGGGATAGATTATTTTCTTATAAACTCAATCATGACAAATCTTTCCTTTGGTGGGTATCTTGGTTTCTGATTTTGGAAAAAAATAAAAGGACTTGGTTATGCAGTAGGATGAGTAACATGGGCACAAAAACTAGACAGCACAAATTTGGTTCAAAATTAAAGGGTGAGCATAAAATTAATAAGACCTTCTTTCCTGGAATGGCTCAAATAAAAAGGTTATTTCTAAGGGAAGTTTCAAAAATATTTTAAGCAGTGGCACTAATGTTTGGATAAATATTCTCTCAATGTGACTATTCTGAATTTGGAATGTGTAGCTCTGGTGAGCTGATTTTTAAAAAAAACAATCATATTAGTCTATAATGATGTCTTGTACATAAATATGTACAAAATGGGCATAGGCCAGGAGTAGTGGCTCACACTTGTAATCCTAGTACTCTGGGAGGCTGAGGAAGAGAATCGCTTGAGCTCAAGAGTTAGAGACCAGGCCTAGCAAGAGCGAGACCCCATCTCTACTAAAACTAGAAAAACTAGCTAGGTGTTATGGCAGGCACCTGCAGTCCCAGCTACTCAGGAGGCAAAAGCAGGGAGATCGCTTGAACCCAGGAGTTTGAGGTTGCTGTGAGGTAGGCTGATGCCACAGCACTCTAGCCTGAGATTCTTGTCTCAAAAAAAACAAAACAAAACAAAAAAATGGACAGGCATGTGTGAGTATGGCAAATTGATACTTAGGGGTTAGGAATATGGATTCTTTCATTTCTTTTCTTTCTTTTTTTTTTTTTTTTGAGACAGACCCTCAAGCTGTCACCCTGGATAGAGTGCTGTGGCATCACAGCTCACAGCAACCTCCAATTCCTGGGCTCAAGCAAGTCTCGTGCCTCCACCTCCCAAGTAGCTGGGACTACAGGGGCCCACCACAATGCCCAGCCACTTTTTGGTTGCAGCCACCATTGTTGTTTGGCGGGGCAGGCTGGATTCGAACCCGCCAGCTCAGGTGTACGTGGCTGGCGCCTTAGCCCGTTAAGCCACAGGCACTGAGCCTTCATTTCTTAATTGATGTGATTTTTTTTTTAACCAGAGTCTCACTTTGTTTCCCTGGGTAGAGTGCTATGTCATCTTAGCTCACAGCAACCTCAAACTCTTGGGCTCAAGTGATCCTCTTGCCTCAGTCTCCCGAGTAGCTGAGATGACAGCAACCTGCCACAATGCCCAGTTAGTTTTTTAGAGACGGGGTCTTACTCTTGGTCAGCTGGTCTCGAACTCATGAGCTCAAACGATCTACCTGCCTCGGCCTCCCAGAGTGCTAGGATTATAGGTGTGAGCCCCTGGCCTTTATTTGGTGTGATTTTTTATATTATATTGTTTTATGAAGGGAAAAAGCTCAGAAAGACAAGTGTGAGGTTGAGACCATCTAAGTGCCTCCCCTAAATACCCTATAGCAGAAATGGAAGAGGGGGCTGCCCCAGACTGTTCTGCACACACAGCAACTTCCTTGTGGGTTTTTAGTTTGAGGAAAAGGAGCTAAGCAGTCAAGACACGGCTGGCAGTCGCCTTCACCTGTTCCAGTTCGTAGGCCTTGGCCTTGTCTTCATCGCGATCAGCGTTCTTGCGGTAGGCCATGCCCAGGCCCCACACGGCCAGGATGCTATAGATGTTGTCCCGCACCCAGGCATCCTTCTGCTCATGGCTGGCTGACAGCAGTCCTGTGACCGGATTCTATCAGAGAAGAGACACAAAATGGCTTGGCACCACTCTTCACATAGCTCCTGGGCACAGATACTTGCCCTAAAGGGATGAGTCAGTTGGTAAAGCATTAAACCTGGGAACAAGAAACCTGGATGCAGGGTCATACCCTACTTTCTAGATCTGTGAGCCCATGGAAGCCACATCCCTGATCTGGGTCATCCAGATACTTCATGTGTCTGAACAGAAGGCACCCAGCAAGAGCACATCTGGGAGCCCGATTTACCTATGGTATCACTGGTGTTTAAAAGGGCCCCTGAGTCACTCAAAAGTCAGACCTTCCCATGAAAAAAAAAAAAGAAAACAAAATTGTCACATATGTTCATAGCAGCATTATTCATAACAGCCAAAAAGTGGAAACAAGCCAGATGTCCATCAGCTGATGAATGGATAAACAAAATGTGGTCTACACAAACAATACCACATTATTTGGCAGAAAAAGGAAGAACTCCTACATGACAACATGGGTGAACCTTGAGAACATTCTGCTAAGTTTAAGAAGCCAATTGCAAAAGGCCCCAGATTATGTGATTTTATTTGCATGAAATGGCCAGAATGGGCAAATCCATGGAGACAGAAAGCAGATTAGTGGCGGCCTGGGCTGGCAGCCGAGTTGCAATGGGGTAGGAGTGGCTGCCAGTAGGCTTTTCTTTCTTCTGGAGGTGATGAGAACGGTCTAAAATTGATCATGGTGATGAATGCACAACTCTGTGAATATACTAAAAACCATTCATATCAAGAAGGTGAATTGTGTGGTTAATAAACTATCCCTCAACATAGCCATTAATTTTTTAAAAGCCAGTCCTAATAAACTCTATGCCTAGAAATGAAATGAATAAGATAGAAAAAGAAAAGGCCTCTGTTGACTTTTCCTAAAAATAGACAAAGAAATATATATCTAATAAAATGTACCTTAAAGTAAGAACCTTGGCTGCTTATAAAAGTATATTATTCAGACTAGGTGACAGAGTGATACCTTGCCTCTAACAAAATAAAACAAAAAACATTACTCAAAAGGGTACCATATTGTTTACAAGAGGGCTCATGAAAAAACTTCACTGTGTACTTTCAGTGCTAATGCCACGGTTATTACGTAAAAAATATTGTCATCATTTCACACGTTCCCACCTAAGGAATTAAATGTGTGACTTTCACCTTTAATTTACACCCTCCACAAAATATTTAAAACTCAACTGCTATTACCCTCAGGGACAACAGCATCCAATGTACTGACATAGTTCTACAGCCAGCAACTATGAATATTAAAGTCAGCCAGAACTGAAGTCTAGGAACGGCTTAAGAAAAGTACAAGTCTGTATTCAATAGTAGACTACTGATGTTTTTTTCAAAAATCACCCTTTACCAACAATGCACAACATAAGCATCTCTATCTGTTCAGAGGCCTGCTGGGTAAGCCCGGGACAGGAAATCATCAGGAGATCCAGAGGAAGAACTCAGCCTCTTCCTGGCATCCCCACCAAGCATGAGTCCACCGAGATAAACAACCTTCCAATGATACAGAAGTAGATCTTTCTCATAGTGCCAAGTGTGGTTTGGATTACAAAATATTACCGTCCTGTTAACCGAAAGTCATCTCTTTTTCTTTAGTTTGGGCTTAACTGTTAGAGGGGACAGTTCATGCCCACCCAAACTAGACAGTCTGTCCCCTTCATTCAATAACAGAGAGGCAGTCTGTTTCGGGGGCTCCCCACATTCAACACTACACATACACATGTCATGTAAAATTAGGATGTTATTTCATTTGGCACAAGGAATATTTACGACTTGCTTCTCTCTTTAAGTCTATAAAAAATAATAACAAAAGGCTACCATACCTGATGCCATCTTGTAAGCTAAACACAGGCAAATCCAAACCATAGTAGGGGGATTTGTCCAGGCTAAGTTTGTGGTTTCAGATGTGATCATTTTAACCATATGCTGCTTTCCAATCTTTTATAAATGTGGTTTTTAGTTATATCCATGCCCACGGGGAAAGGGGAGAGGGAGGGAAGGGGAGGGAGAGGGTGGGGGGAAATGGGACAAAGGGTGAGATCACATGTGTGGTACATATTTGAAGGGTCAGGAGAAAACTTCTAAATATGGATCAAAAATGTTTTCACATAGTAAACGAGAATCTCATGAATTGTATGTCAATCAGGTTGATAAAAATACCTCAGATTGCATGTGAAGCCCACACACTGTACCCCATGATTGAACTAATGTACACAGCTAGGATTCAATAATAAAAAGAAAGAATTAAAAACAAAAATAACACTTCCCTTTGTGTTTATCTTACAGTTACCATACCAATGTTCTTTATTTCTTCCTATGGTTTTGTGCTATTATCTGGTACCCTTTCTTTTCCACCCATTACCATTTCTTGACAGATAGGTCTACCAGTGACAAGCTCCCTCAGCTTCGTTTATCTAAATGCCATACTTTTCCTGAATTCTAGAAAAATAGCTTTGCCAGATTTAGAACTCTCGATGGATAGTTTTTTTTCTTCCAACACTTTAAATGTCATTCCACTGCTTTGTGACCACTGTGATTTCTGCTGAGAAGTCAGCTGTTAATCTTACTGAGGCTCTCCTGCCTGTGAAATTTTTCCTGATGCTTTTAAGATTTTCTCTTTGTCTTTCACTTTCAGCAGTTTGATCGTAATGTGTCTCAGTGGGAAACTTTTTATATTTATAATTCTTGGTACTAGTTGAGCTTCTTGGATATTTTGATTGATGCCTTTTATGAAATCTGAGAAGTTTCTGCTGTTATTTCTTTTTCTCTGATATCTCATTCTTCTTAATTTTTTTATTCGTACATAATAGATGGATGTATCATTTGAAAAAATATTCTTTCTCTCCCTTTTTTTCTCTCCTGTCTTTCTGATATCCCCATTATGCATTTGTCCATATGCCTGATAATATCCCACAGAGCTCTTAGATTCTGTTCATTTTTTACCCCAGTCTTTACCTTCATGTCATGTTTGGGGTCTTCTGGTGGTCCTAGTTAGCCAGCATCCCTAGGGTGAACTATTTAATTTTAATTTAGTTCAAATGGTGAGTCTTAGACACCATGTGATGCTCCAACAGTTTATTGTGGCAGTTCTCTATCAGACGCAAAGTGGAAGCAGATTGGTGGTTGGGCCAATGCATTCAGGGGGTCAGATGACCCACCGACAGGAAGGTCTCCATTTGGAGATCATTCTCAGAATTTAAGAGATCTTTTCCCCTTTTTTATACTTGTGTTCAGCCCAGGTCAGGTATCATGTATTTCTTTCATAAAGGGAGTTTAAGCAATTCTTGTAAGAATAATCTTTGTTTTAAGGTTTACATTGAATCTACACTGAAGTGGTCTTGTCTCCTAGAAATCCCTAGGCTGTGGTTGAAAATCCTCAGGCCAGGTTGCATCATTTTGCTAAGTGACATATAGTACAGGCTTTGTGGGATGGGGGGGCTTATGACTAATACTCATCTTATAGTCATGACATGTCTCTTATAGCAGTGGTCCCCAGCCTTTTGGGAACCATTTTTCCACAGAGTAGGGTATAGGGAACATTCGATTTTAATAAGGCATACACAACCTAGAACCCTTGCACGTGCAATTTGCAATAGGGTTCATGCTCCTATGAGAATCTAGTGCGGCTGCTGATGTGACAGGAGGTGGAACTCAGGCAGCAATGCAAGTGATGGGGAGTGGCTGTAAGGACAGATGAGGCCTTGGCTGCTTGTCTGCCATTCACCTCCTGTTGTGTGGCCTGATTCCTAACAGGCCACAGAATGGTACTGGTCCATCGCCTGGGGTTTGGGGACCTCCTCAGAATGGATAATTTTAGTTAACCCATTTTCAAATCCACTGCTTCTTTCTTCTTTCTGCTCAAATCTGCTATTGAAATCCTCTAGTAAATTTCATTTCAGTTGTATTTTGCAGCTCTGGAATGTCTTTTTTGTTCCTTTTCATAATTTATATCTCTTTATTGATATTCTTTATTTGTTGAGATATCATTCTCCTATTTTCCTTTAGCTTTTGTTCATGGATTTCTTTAGCTCTTTGAGCATATTTAAGAGAGTTTATTTAAAGTCCTTGTCTAGTAGGTTCAATGTCTTTGCTTATTCAGGGACAATTCTATTAATTTCTCCCATGCATTGGCTGAACTGTTTTGTTTCTTTGCATGCATCATTTTTTGTTATTGTTGAAAACTGGACATTTAAAATATTACAGTATGGTAATTCTGGAATCAGCTTATTTCTTTTCCTACAAAAAGTTTGTTTTTGTTTTGTTTGTGGTTAGCAGTTGTTTGTTTTTTAGTGACTTTTAAAGTTTTACTTTTTAAAAAAAAATAGTATTTGTCATGTGTAGTCTATGAGGTCCATATTTTAGCTTGTGACTAGCTAGTATTTTGACAAAGATTTCCTCAAACATCTTGGGGGAAAACCAAAATGAAAGAAAATAAAACCTTCTCCAACTTTTTGCAGACTTGCGTTGTACTGGGGCACTATGTAGCAAGAGAATAAAATCTCTGCCTTATCTTTCACTTTTTGCTCCCAGTCATGATCCTCCAAATTATGTTCCCTCTTAATCCTCCAAATTATTTCTCGTATGAAAGAGCAGAATGACTCTGCCAAAACTTTCAAGTTTCCAACCACAACCTTGATAATAAAATGGAATTTTGGGGGATAAAGCACAAAATAGTGTTTTAAAGTATGTTATAATTTTTTTTTCTGTAACAGAAAGGACTAGAACTATATAGGCTTCAGAGTGGCACTCCTAATAGCCATAACACATCTTATTATTAATGGTATGCTTGGGGAAAAAAGTAGAATATACTGTTTATAAAATTCATCTGCCAAAAGACACTGTCAAAAGCCATGTATTTTTTAGTGGCTCTAGATATAGCAGAGTAAGTATTATGAGTAATATTAATAGGCATCCACTTTATTCAATGCAGGAACTACTTTTTTCCTAAGTTTTAATTCTGCTCTTATCTATATGAGAGCAAAATTCTCAACCTTTCAATCTGGTTAGCCTTAGTGACCCATGCTGTAGAAGAAATCACTTCCTAGTATCCTAGACCATTTGGTATACTATTGTAGACTGAAAAGTGCTATGGATTCAGACTGAGGCAGAGCTCGGTAGGCAGCAGAAGCTTTATTCACAGAGTCGGCAGATGGTTACATGTCACTACATTAACAAACTGAGGTCATTGGGAGTTGTGGGTGAGTTTTGAGGTTGTATTGTGTGAAGTGATTTTGGTTTTCTGCATGAACATATGCTGGTTGATATTGTGAAACATGAGAACATAAAATTCTGAAATGAAGGATGAGATGAAAACATTTTAAATGACAACAGTAATTACTTCCAAGGCTACTTCTCTGTGTGGGATGATTTGGGGATTAAGAAGTGGACATAATATTCCTGCCTGCCTTCATCTCCTACCTAGGTCAGATAGCCATGAGTCACCCAATGCTTAAGAAAAAGAAGATCACTGCACACCTGGGGAATAAAGCTCAGTGGATACATGTAAGGTTCAAAATAAAAAAGACCTAAAAAGGGAAATGCTGAAGGAATCCCTTTTATCCCTCTTCTACTGAGGGGATGAGAGGACATTTTGGAAAATTTGGAAGAGGGTAAGATTTGAACAAGCAAGTGTGAAGAATCATCTACTCTGAAGCCACGTCTTTAAATAAGTGCTTAGCAGCAGAGTCTGCAGGAGCCTTCCTTCACATTTAGGTGTCTGAATGTGAAAGATGTACTCAGAGTGGGCGCGTGGAGAGGACACTGCCCACCCTAAGAGAAATTATGAAATCCTCCTGTTGCTGCATTGTAGAGATTCATCTGGCAAAGACTGCATGAGCTGCAGATGGTATGTGAGGAGAGCGAAGAGCTACTGTGAGCACCTTGAGACACAAGAGCAATGAGGCTATAGTTGTGAGACATTAGAATGTCACAACTAGGTCCACCCCAGGAACCTGCAGCTGATCGGTACAGAGCAGAGAGGAAGTTGCCTGGCCGCTGAGACCTATTCACTGCCCAGGCAGAAGACCAAGAAGTGGGCCTCCTTGTCCTTGTCCTCAGGACTAACTCAAGGGTTGATGGGAAGGTAGACAGATCCTTAGAGGCATTTTGAAGCTGAAGGTGACATAAATATAATTCTGACTTGACTGAGTAATCCATGAACTGGACTGAGCTCCTCTGAAATGATTACATCGATTTTCTACATGAGAAAGAATAGGAGTTCGAAACAGAAAATTGGATTGAGTTAGAAAAAAATTGCATTTTTCACACCCTCAAGTGTGAAATTCATAACTGCAGTGTGATTCTAACTGCTTTGCTTAAGTAGCTTATCTCAGAGATATGGACAATCATCTGGCAGCTCATGAAAGCCTACTGTGACCATCTCTCTGCAGCTCAGTATTATCAGGCTGGTAGCTTGAAATATGCTGTGGAAGAAGCGTTTACACCACAGGAATTGACAAGTGCGACAAAGCAGGACTTCCCCCAGAGAACAAGTTATTAGATACTTGCTAGCACATTGTGGACCTGAACTTATCACTGGTTTGCAAATACATAATGATACTGGAAAAAAGAGATCAGGCTTTCTTTGAAAAATTGGACTGTGTTGCAAAAGACCTGAAGCAAAGAGCTTGTTGTGCTCCCCTTGCTTGATTGTTTGTTCCTTTTAAAAAACCTATAAATATGTTATTCACAATGCATATCTGAGTTCTTTAGCATATCTTAAAAAACTTATTTCTGGGTCATACTCAGCAATATATATATTCTTGTATATACACACATTTTATATATATACACATGTACACACATATATTTCAAGTTAAAACATTTAAGCCTCCACCTTTTGAGGTGACATGGTTATTGATTTAATGTTTGGTTTTACTTTTAAAGAAGACTATTTCTCCATTCACTATCTATCTTTCATTCAGAATTTTCAAAAATATCTGATAGATCCACCGAACCTAATGTTTCTCTCAGAGACTGGTCAATATAAATGAATAGATCTTTTATTTATTACTTATCAAGAGTGAGAACTTTAACTTGCTTTGGAAGCCACCCACACACATCAGACTGTTCACAATCAAGCTGGATAAAGCCTGGTAAAAGATTGCAAGTTCTGTATTGTCTTTTCATGAAACAATATGAAATCATGACAGCTAGTATCAGTGATCTTGTATTAGTTTATTTAAAATTGACGATCAACATGTGTGCCAAATGCACATACTCCATCATCGCCAGGTGCTAAAAATCTGTTGGGTTTCCTTGACTTCAAGTGAGAAACTTCCCACACTCAGGCTCCACTCTCCTTTCTCACCTTAACACTCTCTGCCCTGTTCATGCTCTCTTTGCTCTGGCCAGTCCAGTTACTGCCATTCTGAAAAATGTGCCCTGCGTTGGTTTGCCCTCATGTCATTCCTCTACTTGGAAGGCTCTAGCTCTTCATTTCGGCCTTTCGGATCCTACCCTAGGACTAAGGGAAGTGTTTCTCCTTCCGCAGTCACTCGTCCCACGGTGCTTGTTTTGTTTCAGTCCCTCATGTAACATGTGCCTCTTGATGATGGGCCATCCTCTTCTTTCCTGAAAGATGAACACCCTCGAGGTGGAAACCCCATCACAAGAAGAACAGCTCTGGAGTCAGATTGTGTTCAGGGTTTGCCTTCCGTCTGGAACCTTTCCCAAGTGACTGCACATTCTTTAGCCTCAGTTTCTTCATGTTTAAAAAGGGAAAAAATAACAGTTGCCATCACACAAGCCTATCATGACAATCCAGAAGTCAGAGCAGTGAAGCATTTCCTATATTGTGGAGTACAAAGCTGGTGTCTATTTACAGCCAGCAGATCCAGAGTCATTCCTAGTATTTCTTTTGATTATGTATATGTTGATGAATATATTGATCACATTTTGATTCAGGTTTTTAGGATGTAAATTGAGGGCACGAGTGATGGTGTTTAGAATGATATTGATAATCCCTTGAATATAGTAGGTTTCTATGTCTGAAATCTGTGTGTGATCTGGCCCTGGAAAACATAATCCAGTCTCTGTGATTAGAGAAATAAATTCTATATTTTTTGCTCTGAAAGGTGACATTTAGGTATTCTTTAAAATGTGGTCACATGGTCTTTTATAATTTTCTATGATCTAGTGTTGCCCAGAGGTCACTAAACTTCCGTAATTTTTATTAAGAATTAGAAGTGCCTTTAATATCTTAGCTACATCCCCATTCAGTATCTTAGCTACCTCCCTATTCAATACATAACATCTCATTTCTGCCTCCTTCATATTTTAAAATGCTATTTGGATAGTTTCTAACTTTTTAGATTCTTTAAAAATATAAACTTTAACTATCTTGTAATCTAAACACAAACCACATTAATTTACATTTTGAGGTATTTAGTTCTGAGTCAATGCATTATATCAATATTCAGCAAATATTCATTTACTCATTGGAATTCAAAACATATTTCAGACACTCCTAAAAGATTGATGGGAATTAATCAAAAATATTTCTTATAAAAGAAATGACAAAAAGAATTTAAGAGCCTTTGAAATGTCAGCTTTTCTCATTACAAAGGTCTGTCATTTTACTTTGTTACTGAAAATGCAACCTCTTATAGCCTTTCAAACTTCTGAAGTCATCTCAAAATCTATCTAATTTATATCAAATGCTCTGAGTTTGACCATATTAGAACAGTAATAGCTCAACTAATGAGAAACCTAACTTTTAATTTACAAGTTTTATTCAAATTGCATTCAAATATGGCAATGGCATTCTTACATGGGATTTGATTCTTAATTATTAGTTAACAAGCATCTATAAACTGTCTTCTTTCATATTGTAGAGTTCTTACATGTGACAAGCTAGATTATGGAAGAGGTGGTGTTTGAACTGCAGCTGGGAGAGAGCGGGAGGAAGGTGCTGAGTGAGTGAGAGGCATAGCAGCACATAAAATTCAAATGAAATTATGGAGAATGGGAACAGGTTTCATAGAAAAATACACTGTTTTCTGAAGCTCCCGTGTCACGTTGGGGTTGTATTAAATACTTTCCCCAAAAAGATGCCTTTTGTAATCTAGAGAAAGATTACTCAAACTGCTTTTACCAAAACAACACTGGAAACAGTGGTTAGAAAAGATTAGCTATCTAAAAGGCACATGTTAAAGACTTACAGGGGGCGTCAGGCAGGGACACATTTTCCTGTCTTCTTCTCCAAAGCTGAGCTCCACAGGCCTGGCTTCCTGCACTCTGCTCAGAGCTGCCCCTCTGGTCTCAGGCAGATTCCTACACAGAGCTCTAAATCTTGGTGCTTCCTTCAGGCTTCCTGTTGCTTCAGTTTTTCAGTTTTCAATTTTCCCTTCTACAAAAGACTTTTTACTTTCAGCACTATACTCCAGAATATTTTCCAGACTATCTCCGTTGACTTTGCCTTTTTCCTTCCCAACATCTAATAGTGCCCGCAACGCCTGATTTCTGTGGACTGTCCACAGCTCCCCAATCCAGTCGATTGCACCTCACTCAGCCTCCCAAGTGCTTCCATGGTTTTGTTCTTTTTTTTTTTTTTTTAAATCATAGCTGCTTACATTAGGGCAATCAAGGGGTACAATGTGCTGGTTTCATAGGCAATCTGAAATGTTGGTCTACAGTTTTCTTTTCCTGTTGGATCTCTCCTTGGTTTAGGGATCAAGGTGATATTTGCTTCATAGAATGTGTTGGGTAGTATTCCTTCTTTTTCTATATTTTGGAAGAGGTTCAGTAATATAGATACCAGTTCTTCTTTAAAGGTTTGGTAGAATTCTGATGTGAAGCTATCTGGTCCTGGGCTTTTCTTTTTAGGGAGATTTTATATAGTTGATGCTATTTCAGAGCTTGGTATTGGCCTGTTCAACATTTCCACTTCATTCTGGCTAAGTCTAGGAAGGTGGCGTGCTTCCAAGTATTGGTCAATTTCCTTCAGCTTTTCATATTTCTGAGAGTAA
>CAUYON010132225.1:0-26100 GCA_963573935.1 Arctocebus calabarensis
TTTCTTTCTTTCTTTCTTTCTTTCTTTCTTTCTTTCTTTCTTTCGTTCTTTCCTTCTTTCCTTCTTTCCTTCTTTACTTCTTTCTTTCCTTCTTTCTTTCTTTTCTTTTTCTTTTTATATTAATTTAAATATATATTATATTTTGGGGGGGGGTGGGGTGTTTGGTAAGGAAGGAGAGAGAGAGAGAAAAAAAGAAAGAAAGAAAGAAAGAAAGAAAGAAAGAACGAAAGAAAGAAAGAAAGAAAGAAAGAAAGAAAGAAAGAAAGAAGAAAGAAAGAAAGAAAGAAATAGAGAAAGAAAGAAAACAAAAAACACAAAAAGAATGATTTATATCCAAAAGTCCTGATGCAACAGATGCTGGCAACAGGTATAGACAGAAAGGAACTCTGCTTATAGGTCTGCAAGTTGTTACAGTCTCTATGGAAAGTAGTGTAGAGATACCTCAAAGAACTAAAAGTAGACCTACCATTTGATCCTGCAATCCTACTACTAGACATTTACTCAAAAGAAAAAAAAAAAGACATATTATAAAAAAGAAACATGTACTTAAATGTTTATAGCAGCAATATTTGAAATATGTGGAAAAAGCCCAAGGGCCCATTAATTCCTGAGTATATTGATAACATGTGGTATGTGAATACAATGGAGCACTACTCAGTCATGACCTAGTATCTTTTGTAACAACCTGGACAGAGCTGGAGAACATTCTTTGAAGTGCACTATCACAAGATTGGAAAAACAAACACCATGTGTACTCAATACTAAATGTGCACATATGGAAGTAAAACTTGATGAGAATCAAGTAGGTGAGGAAGGGTGAGGTTAATTCACACTTAATAGGTAAAGGCACACTTTTGGGGTGAATGCACACTTATAACTTTGACCAGAAATGCACAAAAGCAAATTACGTAACCAAAATATGGGTGCTCCTATAATATTCTGAAATACAAAAATAAAGTAAGTACACCTACGTATCAGTATGGTAGACCTAGTTCCTTATGTTGACCGCCTCTGTATACTGACCAGTTTGTCAACATACAGAAGGTTCTACTACAGGGGATCTACTGTAGTCAGATTCTTTAAAAATATCCTATCATTATAGATCAAATACCTGAGAATTAATCTAACAAAAGAAGTATAAGACCTCTATGCTAACATTTTCAGATAATATTAGGAAAAATTAAAAGAGATTTGCACATAGGAAAGATGTCATGACCATTAAGGGGAAAACACACGGCTCGGCGCCTGTGGCTCAGCGGGCTAAGGCACCAGCCATGTAAACCTAAGCTGGTGGGTTCGAATCCAGCCTGGACCCACCAACCAACAATGACAGCTGCAACCCAAACAAAAATAGCCGGGCGTTGTGGCGGGCGCCTGTAGTCCCAGCTACTTGGGAGGCAGAGGCAGGAGACTCACTTGAGCCCAGGAATTGGAGGTTGCTGTGAACAGCTTGAGGCTCTGTCTAAAAAAAAAAAAAGGGGGGGGGAAACACACATGGTACTTGACTATGTTGACTTTCCACAGAACTGCCCATTGACCCACTGTGTTAGTGCTGTTGTCATCAGATATGATAAGCCAGAAGTGACGAGTAAGCTGGACTCCCTTAGAGACAAGTGTATGTTAAAGGGTGGGATTAAAAACCCTATACTGTGTCAAAGATGTACTCGATCAGTGAAGGTGGTAAACATGTAGATCTATTTCCTCCAAGGTAAAGGATAATTTACTGGGACTTGACACCTCTACACTAAGAAAGGGAAAGAAAAGGCTGTAAAATGTGGTTGGAGAGGAAGGCTGGGCTCAAGTCATGCACAGATTTACACACCATGGTTTGGAATTTAGGATTTTCTCTAAATACTATGAGGGATCCAATGGAAAGTTTAAAATAAGAAAGAGGATCTTGCTCATCTTACAAGCTTACTTTAGTTGCTGAGTGGGTAATGAATTGTACAGGTGAAAGGATGGGAGAATGACCAGTTGAGCGAGTCACACTATCCTCTAGATGAAATGGTGGTGCCTTAGACTAAGGTAGTAGCAAGAGAGAGAGAGACAAGTAAAGATTTTACATAAATGTTGGGCATAGAACTTTCAGGACCTAGTGAAATCTTGGATGCAGTTTTCAAGACAAATATATAAATCAAAGAAGCAACACTTTAAAGTTCTGCAACAAGACTACCCCTAAAAACAGACATATGAGACTAGGAAGATATCAGTATTAAAAATGCCAGATATTAATATAACCTTTTGTTACCTTAGTTTCTTTACCTGTAAAACAGGAATAGTAATAATCCATACATCATAGAATTGTGAGTATTAAAAGATTTTCCTTATCTAAAATACCAGGACAAACCTCTATACACAGAAAATGCCATTTAAATGTGTGCAATTTGTTATTATGTGTGATTATAGCTTCTTTATCTAAGTAGTTTGTTTTACTTTTATTGCCAATCATAGGAGTTTATTTCATTGTTTTGTTTATTAAGGTTTTTGTTTTATTTCCCTTCTTTCTTTCCTTTCTGAGAGAAGGTATTTTACTTCTGCCCCCCTGGACATTGGACTCATGTCCCGAGTGGAGACCATGCCTTGCAAGCCTGGGCACTAATCTGATTGTCTTACCAAGGAAAACAGAAGAGTTGAGCCAGAACCCAAATGAGTTCCAAAAGGCGGGATGTTTTTCAATTATCACCCTTGTCTGTGATTGAAATGTGTTCTTCTATTGCACTGTCAAAAAAAAAAATGGTTTATTTCCCATTGGCTAGGTAACAATTTTCTTAGCAAGGTAAAACTCTACAACACAATAGCATTTTAATAATTAGTGTTAAGATTATGTTTACTTACCTCAACTCATTTGATACTGTTCTCATTTCCCAGAATCTTGCTTTTTTTAAACAGCACATTTGGTGCTCAATCGTAAACCAGGATAAATAGTCATAAGCAATGCTATCTAAGGGGGGTTCCATACAACAATAGAATCTAGTTCTCAGAAGTCAAGAAATATCAAAGCTCCTGAGGCCCCTGCATAAGCTCTTCCATACTGAAGGGGAGGTGTGTCTATACCGACTGGGATTAAGGCCAGTAGCCAGAGGGGGGCTTTCTGAAAATTAGAAAAGATATCCTTTGATGTAAAGAGCCATCAAGAGCACTGCAGGTCTTCAGCATCCTTAGAATCCCGAACATTATTCCAGTTAACCACAGCTCAGTGCAGGTTGCCACAACAAACAAAGAAAAGCAACTATTTGTCATTGAGCAGGAGCCAGCTGTGGTTCCATTCTGACTCCCCTACACAGAAGACTCTGCAATCTGGTAAAGCCAGTCTAGCAGATATCTGAACTTCTCTACTGTCTTGTTTTGAACCTTCAGTATTTGAAGAGAGATTCATATGCATTTTTGAACAAACCCCTCTAAATACTGAATGCAGGACAAACATAAACCTGTCACTTACAGGATGAACAAAAAGATAAAAATGCAAAAGCTATGAAAATACATATGGTTTAAAAAGAGGGTGCTCTCATAAAGGAATGAATCCCCAACACAACACCATATTCCTTCTGAGAACAAAGCTCCAAGCAAGACCTTTGGCCATGTCAAGACCAAAACATAAACAGAAGATGAAATTCAATAAGGATAGACCTAAGATACTGTCTTTGGATCCAAGGGAATTATTTTACAAATGCAGCATAGTTCAGATGTGTCTTGCAGCACCATGGAAATGAAATTCTTGAGAGATTTAGCTGACAATAATCATATGTTTCAACCAATTGAATAATTTTTTAAAAGCTAATGTAATCTTTCTTATTCCAGATATATAAAAGGTAATTTAGGGCAATAGTCACACTCTTTATTAGCCTCATCACTGCTAGGTATCACCCTTTAGAGAGGATTTAGACAAACTGGAGCACAAGGAAGGGTGACAAGGGTAAGTAAAAGCAGGAACATAGGAAGTCTGACAATTAAGTTTGAGAACTCATCCTAGAAAAAGTGCTACATACCTCATCGCTGAATGTCACTATGGTCACCTTCAAAGCACTCCTCTTAGGAAGTTACGCACTGATGCTAGCACCTAGTCCACCCTTCATACCAATTTGGGAACTCTTTTTCTGGAATGACCACCAGATCTGCGATTATATAAGGTCTGACAATTAAGTTCTCAAAGTTGCCAACACACACAAACATTAGCAGCAAAGTACAACCAACTTGATAAGGTTTCATAACCTTGGTTCGTCAGTGTCTCACATCTGTGTTCATGTTAACATGTGACAGTGTCTGTGTGCCATCTGATGACAGCTATGACGGTAACTACAGTGATATTCAGCAATGCAGTGTGCAACCTTTTTTTAGGATGAGTTGGTAAACTTAATTGTCAGACCTCATCTGTTTGAAGAGAGTATTATGTCAAGACATTAATGTAATTTTATGTTTTTTTATGTTGTTGTTGTTTAGCCTGCAAACTCAGTCTCAGATTGCAGTCTTTAATCTAAGACATAGTCACTTTGTTCAATTTGCTAAGCCCTGAGTTTGTCATAGAACTTCTATGGATTTTATCCTGAAGGAAATAATTATCATAAGGATTGTGTATATGATCATGTGCCACATAGCAATGTCTTGGTCAATAACAGACCACATCTAGGAGACTATAGCCCCATAAGATTATAATGGACCTGAAAAATTCCTGTTGCCTAAGTAACACTGTAGCTATCATAACATCTTAGCACAACACACCACCAAGGTGTTTGCAGTGATGCTGTATAAACAAACCAGTTGTGTAACAGTATAGCTCATAACAACTATGTATGGAACATAACACTTGATAATGGTAATAAACAACTATGTTACTGGTTTACTATAACTATCCTTTTATTGTTATTTTAGGGCATCTTGCTTCTGCTTATTAAAAAAATAATTTACTATAAAATAGTATTATACCAAAAGAAGCCTCCTATATTTTGTGCATGTGTGTCTCTTGATGGCATCTTTTTCTCTCATGTTTAGCTGTTACTAAAAAGAGGCAAAAAAAAAAAATTAAAAGTTTACAAAGTAAAATTATTACAGTAAGCTAGAGCTAATTTATTACTGAAGAAATAAAAAATGTATGAATTTGGTGGAATTTATGGACAGTTTGTAAAGTCTACAGTTGTGTCCAGTGAAGTCCTAGGTCTTCACGTTCACTCACTGCTCACTGCCCCACTCCCCAACCCACTCAGAGCAACTTCCCGTCCTGCAAGCTCCGTTCTTGGTAGGTGATCTGTGCAGGTGGGCTGTGTTTTTTTTTTTTTATCTTTTATGCCATGTTTTTGCTGTACCTTTTCTATGTTAAAAATATATTTACATACACAAATACTTAACATAGTGTTACAATAGCCTGCAGCATGCCACACAGTAACCTGTGATATAGGTTTACAGCCTGGAAGCACTAGGCCAAGTGCTCGTAGGTTTGTAAATATGTGCACTCTATGATGTTCACACAACGATGAAATCACACAAGAATCACATTTCTCAGAATGCATCCCCTTTGTTAAGTGATACATGACTACTAACAAGGAAAGCAAAATATTTAAAATTTTAATTTCCCAAGAAAACCCACAAAGATTACTGACCTCTATAGTCAACACAAAGGAAATGGTAGAATAGGAACCACTCATGAACTGTTCCATTCAATTCCTGCCAGCTGCGGCCGGCCATGACACATTGAACTCATAGGCAGGAATTCAAATGACTGCACGGGCAAGGCTGGTTTATGCATGAAGAAGGTGATTCCTTCGGCCAGGGCTGATTCCATATGAGGTCCTTGGGTCTTTGGCAAACTGGCCAGAGCATGTCATCTCTATTCCTGCCTCATGAGTTCTTATGGAACTTGGCTCTTACTCTCTGATCCTGCTTTATGACAGAGGAGAAAGGCTTGTGACAGGGTAGTGAGCCAGGAGCACATAGGCTAAATTTGCTGAGTGATTGTTTTACATTTTGTGACTGTTAGAAATATATTCATATATTTTAAAGATTTAAATGTAATGCTAACCTCAGAAAAATAGGATAGTTCACATTTTAAAATCTACATTTCCACTTAACATGAAAAATCCAAAGGGCTGGACACAAAGGACTGAAACTCAATGTGTCATGGCCGGCCACAGCTGGCAGGAATTGAATGGAATGGTTCATTTGCCCTCTTAGAGATGACGTGCTCTGGCCAATTTGCCAAAGACCCAAGGACCTCATATGGAATCAGCCCTGGCTCACCTCCTTCATGCATAAACCAGCCTTGCCCATACAGTCATTTGAATTCCTGCCTATGAGCTCAACTGCACACATTTCTGTGTGTATGAAGAGTGTGGAGAGTATGCATCTCATTACTCTGTTAGCATGAATCCCTACCCAAGGCTACAGAGGGGGTATATAAGCTTTCTGGAATGAAGGTCATTCTCAAGGTCCATCACATGAGTGCTCCTTAATGGTACAGACTCTGGAACCACCTCCCAAAGACTTGAACTTCTTTATGGAGTTAAGTCTTCAAGAAGCTTGTTCATTTCCTTACAATTCTACCTTCAAGAAGCTTGTCTATTTCCTTACAATTCTACCATTCCAGATCACTGGTTATTGCTAAAAACAGAAACTATTCAGTGACGGTACACTTGGACTACTCCTAGCTCTGCACCATTGATGTTGGCAGTGTCTATGGGGAACAGGAGATGAGGTAGGGAGGATGTGGAGGATGAGACCAAGCCTCATATCCAAAATTGGAATAATGGGAAATTTCCTGCCTGCAAAATATCAACTCTAGTCAGGAGGAAATTCCATTTTTAACTTTTTTTTTAGAAGTAAGTTTAATTAGTAGACATTATCAGTAATTGCTGGATCCAGTTAACACAGAAGCTTCAGAATACTGCTGACTCTTTCAGCCCTAACAAGGATCATCCCCGACCATCCTTTGCTACTGGAGGATGTTGCTTGTCTCACGTGCCTGGAGCTGGCCTCTGTCTATTGTTCTGACACCAGGTCTCTTGTGGAGAAGAAAGAACGCAGGCTCTGTTGTCAGACAAAGTTCACTTCAAATCTGCTTGGAGCCACTTAACATTCCAATGACATTAATGTTCCTCCTCCACAGATTTTTCTCATCTGTGAACTAGAGAGCGCTCATTAGGTTTTTACTATAAGAGTTAAATGAAATGGTACCTGGTTCAGCTTTGGCCTTTAAATATTTGGTCTACGTCACTCTTGCTATAGGCCTGTGAGTCCCTTCAGCATCTGATTTCTTCTTTATTCCACACTTTTGGTGGACACACCATTCAGTCTTAGACCAAAAAACCATCTCATGGTTTTAGGCAACTCCATTTCTTTTTCTGGAGCGTATTTTGTTTTTTAATTTATTCCTTCAGAAGCATCCTACTAATAAGCACATTAGTTCACACCTTGTGCAAGGTTCACTTTGGGAAGTTTAGCAATCCCTGAGGTGGGCACTGTGCTTGCCTGGGTAGAGAAGGGGGCCCCTCCAGAAGGCAGGAGACCACAGTACAGTAAGCAAAGGTCCTATTGTTCTTGACTTTTCCATTTTGACCAGGGTGGTCACAGACACCTAAGCCCAATAACTACACTGGACAGGTATTTTGCTGTCCTGGACTGATTTCTGAAGCTATTTTTGTTTTCAACAATGAAAGCAACCATGTTTATCAGAGAGGTTTTAAAAATATCCAAAACATGAGAATTTCGAGCACATTGTGAACCCTCTAAAAAATTCAGCCTTTAGCTTCTAGAGAAGGATGGGATTTCTTTTTCTTATTACGATGTTTTAAACTCTGTTCAAAATTAAATTTCCTTGACCTCCTGGCTGTGAATCTCATCCAGTCACCATCTTCTCTCGGTCTGGGCTGCGCTTGAGGATCCATTTCTTACGAGCTTCAAGTTCACCCTCAGGTTTTGCAGAAATGATTCTTTATTTTCACTACCACAGGCTTTCTCTGCCTTCTCAGGAAATGATCCTTTTTTGGATCTGTAGTCATAGCTGACCCAGAGCATTTCTATTCCAGTTTGTGCCAAATATCCCTGGCAGGTGATCAATCAACTGAAAATGACCTCCTGGCATGAGTCATAACCGTTTGTTTCATGTAGAGCCTTTTATTCTGAAATTCATGTTTTCTCTCATTGTAACATTTCTGGACTTGAGGTTGAGGCCTCTTGTAGTCCGAGAGATTATAGAGGGTCTGACAATTAAGTTTGAGAACTTGCCACTAGGCACTTACCTTGGCAGCACTGTACCAACAGCTCAGAAAGGTTTCACAACCATGGTGTCACAGTTGTGTTCATGTCAATGTATAGCAGTGTCTTGCTGAGTGGCATTCATTATTGTTGTTGCGTGTTTTTGTGTGCCATGGCCAGAACATCAATGCTTGAATCAGAGCAACAAACAAATATTCATAAATTTCTTGTTAAACTTGGCAAGAGTGGAAGTGAAATCAGGAACATGTTAGTTAAAGTTTATGGGGATAATACCATGAAGAAAATGGCAGTGTACAAATGCATTGAATATTCTTCTGAGGGAAAAGAAAGCATCATTGATGAAAAGAGGTCAGGATGGCCAGTGACAAGTAGAACTGATGAAAACATTGCAAAAATTCATCAAGTTGTGTGTCAAGATCATTGGCTATGAGAAGCAGAACAGACCAAGTAAACATCACTAGAGAAACAATTAGGAAAACCTTAACAGAGAATCTTGGAAGAAAACACATTGCTCCTGCATCACAACAATGCACTGGCTCACACAGCACTGTCTGTGATGGCGTTTTTATCTAGTAAACAATAACTGTATTGGAACACCCTCCCGCCTCAGCTGATATAGCGCCTAATAACTTTCTTCTTTACTCAAAGATAAAAGGAATATCGAAAGGAAGATATTTTGATCACATTCAGGACATCAGGGGTAACATTATGACAGCTTTATTGGCTATTCCAGGGAAAGAGTTCCAAAATTGCTTTGAAGAGTGAACTAGGAGCCGGCATTGGTGCACAACTTCCCAAGGGGAGAACTTCAAAGGTGACCACAGTGATACTCAGCAATAAGGTATGTAGCATTGTTTTTCTAGGATAAGTTAGCAAACTTAATTGTCCAACCTCATATATTTAATGAGTTGCTTCCCCACCCCATAGTTCCTTACAATAGATGACACAAGGGAATCGATTAAAAGCTGGGATACCAGAAAATACTGCTAAGCAGGGGAAGCCAGTGGACAGTGTAGCAATGCCTCAATTCTGCGTTGTTTTCTACAGCACTCCTGTGATACAGGATTTTAAGACTTATTCTTTCAGCTCCACACACTTAAGAAGTTCAACTGACACTTTCATCTAAGGTGATAAATGCTCAAAGAAAATGAGTTTAGAAACACAAATAAGAAAATGTTTCCTTTATTATGTACTATTTGAAATCATGTGATGTTTATTTCATGGTTAAGAAACTTCTGCTTGCAAAAATGGACTTGCCAATCACATTCTTTGAAAGCAGCACTCACACAGACCAAAGTCTCAGCTGTCATGACACGCAGTCGGAGCTCTTGGCAGTGCAGCCACAGACGTCAACAGGGGGTGTCCTGTTCTGTTGTTTTTTCAGATAGTCCCTCCACAAAATCTGTTTTTATCTTCTCCCTGAGTAGGCTTCCACGGAGACTGTCTTGTCTCTCCTGAGCAGCTTTCATCTTTCTCCATAGACACCTTCTCTTATATTTTCAAACACAATGGCACATCTTTGGTTGAGGACTCGTGGGAATATGCAGGAAGAAGCGTTTCAGATTTAGTGTTAGGATCTTCCACACGCAGCCCTTAGTGCGAGGATTCTGCCCTTACCTTTCCTTCCTGTGTGACCCTGCCAGGTTGCATGACTTCTCTGAGTCTTAGGCTTTTCAGGGGAACATCAGCATATAAATTATTCACTACAGAGAACCATGGGACCGTGGGCCTCCAAACTCGGAAGAGTCTGACCTGAAGAGCCTGGCCAATTCAAGAGGAAAGACCTTTGAAGTCTCCCAATAAAACAGGTCAGCCAGCTCGGAACTCACGTTCAGCTTTGGATTGCTCACCGAATAGGAGCCAGACAAAAGGATTACACACATCAAACATGTAAAGAAAGCCTGGGATAAAAAATGAAAACTGAAAGTAACGTGGAGAAAACTAAGCTTATGCAAGAAAAACATGAATCTGCAAAACCCATCATTACATGCTCAAATAAGTAAGACACTATGTTGCAACCATTAAAATGCTATAGTAATAAATATTCAAAAAAAGAGCTCTTGGAAATTAAAAATAAAATTTAAATGTGAACTGGTCTGGTGCTGTGGCTTGCACCTATAATCTTAGCACTCTGGGAGGCCAAGGCAGGTGGATTGCTTCAGCTCAGGAGTTCAAGACCAGCCTGGGCAAGAGTGAGACATTCATCTCTTCTAAAAATAGAAAAACTGAGGCAAGATGATCTCTTGAGCCAAAGAGTTTGAAGTTTCTGTGAGCTATGACATCACAGCACTCTACCCAGGGTGCAGAGTGAGACTCTAGTTCATAAATAAATAAATAAAAAGCGAATTAAAATATATGAAGATAAAGTTCAGGTAGTCTTCCAGAAAATAGACTCAAAAAACAAAGTGGGAATTGGAAAAACCAGTTAAAGAGGTCCAATAATTACATAATGGGAAATCAGAAAATCAAGAACAGATGAAATGGAAGGAGGGTAATTATCAAGAAAATAATTCAAGAGCTTTGACAGAACTGAGGACCTGAGTTTCCTGATTCGAAAGACCCCCCCATCTGAGTGTCCAGGAGAGTGAACAAAAAGAGATGGAGGGCAACTCTCTTCACTGGACAGTTTCAGAAGTCTGGGGACAAAAAGGAAATCCTATAGGCACCCACAGAAGAAAAAAATGCATGAAAACAAGTTTTATACAAAAGATCAGAGATCCCAGCGGCTTCAAATTTCTCAATAGCAAATATTAAAATTTAGAAGAGAAACAAGAAATATTTTCCTCTTCCTCCTTCTAGTCTTAAAACTATGTGCCTAGCTACGCTATGAAGTGTCAAGCAAAAGAAAAACAGTTTCACAAATCCAAGTCTCCCAAAATTGATGTCTCAAGCATCCCTCCAAAGGAAGCTGAAAGTCAAAGAACCCAGAAAGAAGGGGACATGAGATCCAAGAAAGAGGACATCCAACAAGACAGAGAAGAAAAGAAAAATGCCCCGCTTGGTGAGGAAGCTTGGAGGATGGAGCATGACCCTTCCAGAGCACAGGTAAGAAGGATCGCAGGGGAATGTTTCTCAAGAAGGTGAAAATGTTAAAATAACTAACATAAATAAATCTATTGAGAGGAGATTCAGATAACTGCTGGAGAAGTGGGGTTAAACTGATGATAAACACACTGAAAATGAAGCCAACAAATGAACAGAAAGATAATCATTAATTCCAGGAGATGTAAAAAGTTGGGCAGGAAAGGAAAAGTTCCCAGAGTTCACTGGGCTCAGTTCTCAATACCATTTATATGATTATAACAATTTAAGCAATGAATATTTGATGAAGCTAAAATTGCAGTATAAATACATTGAAAGATTGAAAGAAGGGAGTATTATTTTGCAGGGCCAAAGAAAGAGTGAAGAAGCAAGTTAAATCCCTCATTTTACACAGCAGGAAGTCAGTAGGCAATAGAGAAAGCTGAAAATTTGGGAAGCAGTGAGAGTAACATTATTTAGGGACGTGCAGAAAAATAGCACAGGAATCAGTAAAGAAAGCTGGTGGTTTAAGGGCGGGGAGGAGGAGTATACAAACTGGAAGGGGACGGATAATTTGCACAAGAAACCTTGTAAATCTATTAGGCTCTTTACAGTGTGTGCCTATGTGTCTATCAATATAAAAAAATAGCAAAGCTCCTCCCAAAAAGAAAAAAAAAAGCAATGAACAACAATAAAACAGTGGAGAATTAAACTCAAACATGTAATATTTTTTAAATAATATGTTCTTTTCTATTTTTTGTGATATTTTTGTTTTCAAAAATTCACATAAACAGAAGAAAATAAAATTAATAAAAACCTTCAGTTTCATTTTCTGAACACACATATATAGATATTTTTAAATAAAAGTGAGGTAGTAGCATTTCTATACAAGAATTAATATGTGACAAATGAATTCAGTGAGTTAAAAAACATGAATTAAAAGTTCCACAAGGAGAAAAGGGAGTTGATAGAAGAAGAAAAGAAAATCTCAATATTATAAAAGAAACTGTATCTATCCTTAAAAAGAAAAGATAAACCAGGATAACATATGACATCATACACTTGACCTCCAAAGTAAAACTGCTGTATTCCAAAATAGGAAATCTTACATCGCGAGACAAAAAGTTTCATGAGATGCATTTTAGGAGATTCCTTCATAATTCATTTTCAACCTCATCTCATTAATCAGTCCTTGTTTTTTTTCCCTTTCAATCATTCATGGTTTTAATTTCTCAAATGTTCCTATTCATCATTTGGTACATTTTTCAAAAATTATATCATTTTCTCACATATTGAAAACTTTTATTTTTTTATTTTTACATATACATGGGTTAATTTCCACTTTTTGACTTCACAGAATTTAAAAGGCTTAAAATTTAATAACAATAACAATGTTTAAGATAAGGACTAGAAACAAAAACCACATAAAGAATGAACGAAGACAAAAACATTCAGAAAAGAAAACAGATGATTACTGCATTGAAATATTAAGCAATATTAGTAATAATAATGCCAAGAAAGTAACGTTTACATTGTCAAATAAGACATTATAGAATGCTTTAACTCTGAGGCTCAGTATGAAGTCATCAGTTAACTTCTTTTTTTCCCCCAAAGTCTCAAAAAATAGACAACTATTATTATACAAATAAAACTAAAGGAGAGTTTCAAAAAACAGATCATGCCAAATCTTATAGACAATAGAAAAAGAAGAAATATTTCAAAATCATTCTACTTGATCTGGATACACCTGATATTGAAATTGGAGAAAATATATTCTTATAAAGGGAAATTACAAACATATTTCACTTATAAGTGAGGATGCAATATCCTAAACAACATATTAATAAGTTTAATTAAAAATTAATATTTAGGCTCGGCGCCTCTGGCTCAGTGGGCTAAGGCGTCAGTCACATATACCTGAGCTGGCGGGTTCAAATCCAGCCCAGGCCCGCCAAACAACAATGACGTCTGCAACCACAAAAATGGCTGGGCGTTGTGACGGGTGCCTATGGTCCCAGCTACGTGGGAGGTGGAGGCAAGAGACTCGCTTGAGCCCAGGAATTGGAGGTTGCTGTGAGCTGTGATGCCATTGCACTCCATCCAGGGTGACAGCTTGAGGCTCTGTCTCAAAAAATAAAATAAAAATAAAAATAAAATAAAATAAAATAAATAAAATAAAATATAAAAATAAAAATTAATGTTTAAATAATGTACTTTGGTCAAAATTGAATACAATTTATGTGAGAATCTAGGCCTTATCTTAAACATTGTTATTGTTATTAAATTTTAAGCTTTTTTAATTCTGTGAAGGCAAAAAGTGGAAACCTAATAAACATCTGTATATGTAAAAATTTAAAACAACATATTCAATGACTAAAAAAGAGCTATGGTATATGAAAAATATGATAGAAGAAACAAAGAACCAACTTGGAAATAGGGTTAGAAGAAAAAGCTAAAATAATTCTAGAAAGTACAACAAAAATACAAAGTGATGGGAAAAAAGAAGAGAAAATTAGACTAGTCTAAGACTTTCACCATCTGATTACTAAACATTGTACAGGGAGAGAACAATGAAATGAAGGGAAGGAGACCATCATTACAAAATCCAGGCTGGCAACGTGGCTCATACCTATAATCCTGGCACTCTGGAAGGCCACGGTGGGTGTATTGCCTGAGCTCAGGAGTTCAAGAGCAGCCTAAGCAAGATAAGAGATCCCCATCTCTACTAAAAATTGAAAAACCAGCCCAGTGTTGTGGCAGGCACCTGTAGACCCAACTATTCAAGAGACTGAGGCAGGAGGATCACCTGAGCCCATAGTTGTGAGCTATGATGCCTTGACACTCTACCCAGGGAGATAGAGCAAGACTCTGTCTCAAACAAACAAAAAAAAAAATCCAAAAAGTATCCCCAAACTGGAATATATGTGTCTCCAGAGAAAAAAAGATTTATCACGTGTACAGAACCATGGATGAAACTAGACATATGCTACATGTAGCACATTACCATGAATTTCCAAAATACTGGAGACAAAGAAAAAATCCAACATGTTGTCAGAGAACCTGGAAAAAAACAGGTGTTATACAAAGATTCAAGAGATAAATGGCCTATAATTTCTAAACAATACACCAGGAGCTAGAAGAAAATGGAGTGAGGGGCCCTTAAAAACTTCTCAGAAAAGGTCTCTCTGTGAGAGGGACCCATTTGCAACTCTCATTGGAAGTGCTCTAACTTTTTTTTTTGGAGACAGTCTTGTATTGTCGCCCTCGGTAGAGTGCTGTGACGTCACAGCTCACAGCAACCTCAAACTCTTGGGCTTAAGCGATTCTCTTGCTTCAGCCTCCAAGTAGATAGGACTACAGGAGCTTGCCACAACACCCGTCTATTTTTTGTTGCAGTTGTCATTGTTGTTTAGCTGGCCCTGGCCAGGTTCTAACCTGTCCACCTTAGTGTATGTGGCTGGCGCTGTAACCACTATGTGGTATGGGCACCGAGCCCTCTTTGCTAAAAAACAAAACAAAAGAAATTATCAGAAAAAAATCTACACACAGAGAAGGGGGAGATCAGAATAGAGACTTTTCTTTTTTACTTTTTATTTTAAAATTATAGTTTTTTGGCTTGGCGCCTGTGGCTCAACAGGCTAAGGCGCCAGCCACATACACCTGAGCTGGCAGGTTCTAATCCAGCCTGGGCCCGCCAAACAACAATGATGGCTGCAACCAAAAAAAAAAAAAAACATGGCCGGGCGTTGTGGCGGGCGCCTGTGGTCCCAGCTGCTTGGGAGGTAGAGGCAGGAGACTCGCTCGAGCCCAGGAATTGGAGGTTGCTGTGAGCTGTGATGCCACAGCACTCTATCCAGGGTGACAGCTTGAGGCTCTGTCTCAAAAAAAAATAAATAAATAAATAATTATAGTTTTTTTTGAGACAGAGTCTCACTATGTCACCCTCAGTAGAGTGCCATAGCAACACAGCTCACACACAGCAACTTCCAACTCTTAAGCTTAAGCAATTCTCTTACCTCAGCTCCCAAGTACTTGGGACTACAAGCGCCCGCCACAATGCCCAGTTATTTTTTTTGTTGTAGTTGTCATTGTTGTTTAGCAAGCCCAAGCCAGGTTCGAACCCATCACACCCCCAGTGTATGTGGCCAGTGCCCTAACCACTGAGCTATGGGCACTGAGCCACTAATTATAGCTTGATGGGATGTTGCAAACATGGTAAAGAGAGGTCCCATGTGCCACCTCACCTGTTCCCCTGATGTCACTTTTTTTTTTTTTTGAGACAGAGTTTCACATGGTCAGCCTTGGTAGAGCCCTATAGCATCATAGCTCACAGCAACCTCAAACTCTTAGGATAAATTGATTCTCTTGCCTCAGTCTCCTGAGTAGCTGGGACTACAGGTACCCACCACAATGCCCAGCTATTTTTTAGAGACAGAATCTCACTCTGGCTCATGCTAGTCTTAAACTCCTGAGTTCAAGCAAACCACCTGCCTCAGCCAACTAGTATGTTAAGATTTCAGGTGTGAGCTACTGCACCCAGCCACTGATGTCACATTTTATGTTACATGGTAACCAGAGTGACATGGACAGACCCACACAGACCACAATATCAAACCAGGAAATTGGCAGTGGTACAATCCAAAAATCATACACAGTTTAAATGTAAAAATTTACTTCTCAGCAGCACCCATAGCTCAGTGGGTAGGGTGTTGGCGACATACACCAAAGCTGGAGGATTCAAGGCCGCCTGGGCCTGCTAAACAACAATGACAACTAAAACCGAAAAATATCTGAGTGTTGTGGCGGGTGCCTGTAGTCCCAGCTACTTGGGAGGCTGAGGCAAGAGAATCGCTTAAACCTGAGAGTTTGACGTTGCTGAGAGCTGTGAGCGGTGTACTGAGGGTGATGTAGTGAGACTCTGTCTCAAGTAAAAAAAAAAAAACTTACTTCTCAATACTCTTCCTCAAAATGTTACTCAGATGTGCTCCACTAGAATAAGAAAGTAAAAAACAAACAAAACAAAAAGATATGGAATTCAGAAACTAAGAGGAGCTAACATAGAGGCAAAAGGAACCCCAGGATGGCATATGAGGAAAGAGAAGTCACTGGTGCCATAAACATCAGAGCAATGTACTTACAGTGAAATAGCACCAGGGGCTCAGGGTGATTTTTTCCAGATGAAATTGACAGAATAACTAGAATGTTTGAACACAATGAAAGATTCTTAAAACTTAAGTAAACTTTAGTGTTGATCTGGGAATAATTACATAATAAAACTAAGTACTGTTCCACTCCACAAAAAATGCAATTATTAACTCTAAGAGAAACAAATCGTTCAGTAGAAAAGGCAAATTATCATTACATGCTACATACCTTAGCCTTTAGGAGCATTGTATAGTACTTACAAGGCTTACAAGGCAAACCCTGAATATACAATCTAATCAAAATGGTGGTATAATTATACTGAGAAGATCGGAGAACAGATGTTTGTGGTGGGACTATGGGAGAGAGGAAAATCCTCAAAGTTAATAAATAAGACCTAACTTCAAAACATCAAGAAATGGCTCTTACAATCATGCTACCTAGATACAGAAGTAAATCTATCATTGCCATTGAAAACACAACTAGCAGCTCGGCGCCTATGACTCAAGCAGCTAGAGCACCAGCCACATACACCAGAGCTGGCGGGTTCAAATCCAGCCCAGGCCTGCCAAACGATGACAACTACAACCAAAAACTGGATGGGCATTGTGGCGGGCACCTGTAGTCCCAGCTACTTGGGAGGCTGAGACAAGAGAATCTCTTAAGCCCAGAGAGTCTGAGGTTGCTATAAGCTGTGACGCCAGGGCACTCCACCAAGGGTGACGTAGTGAGACTCTATCTCAAAAAAAACCCTACTAGCAAGAAAAGGTGGAAAAAATATTTTTTCTGTGACAATTCTTTTTTGGGGGGACACAGTGTTACTTTGTTGCCTGGGTAGAGTGCTGTAGTATCATCATAGCTCACAGCAAGCTCCAACTTGGGCTCAAGCAATCCTAATGCCTCAGCTTCCCAAGTAGCTGGACTACAGGCACCTACCCCCATGTCCTACTCATTTTCTATTTTTAGTAAGACAGGGTCTTGTTCTTTGCTTAGGCTGTCTTTGAACTCCTGAGCTCAAACAATCTACCCACCTCGGCCTCCCAGAGTGCTAGGATTATAGGTGTAAGCCCCTGTGCTGGGCCTCCATGATATTGTCATAGAGCTATTTGACTCTTTAAACTGCTTAAAACTATTATTTTCTCTTTAAATATATAACTTTAATGAATATATCTAAATAAAAAAGAAGAATAAGGTGCAATGGCTCACTACTATAATCTCAGCACTTTGGGAGGCCAAGGTAAGTGGCTCACTTAAGGCCAAGGGTTCCAAACCAGACTGAGCAACACAGTGAGAACTCATCTCTACAAAAAGTAAAGAGTTAATGAGAAGCTTGTAAGTAGAATACTATCTACTCTCTTTCTAGAAAATTAGAGAAAGAGAGAATATATAATTAAAGGGAAATATGAATTCGTGAAAACTTTTAAGACTTGAACAATTTTAAATTTAAGGGAAATATCCATGAGAAGAAGAGGATTAAGATAATACAGAGGAAAATAATGGATAAATGTTCCTGAAAAGGCAAGATGGAAATTAATCTAGTACATAGGTGAGAGTAATTAATCTGAGATAAAAGAAGTCCCCTCTCTTCTTTCAGACTAAGAAGAAAAATAATAGATAAGCATAGGCAAGGTGCCCAGGTAAAGTATGCAGGCAGCACTCACTTTAATGATGTTGTCAGGAGCTCTGTTCATGTTGAGGTTCTTGATTCTCACAGTCAGTTGGCGGGCAGTCTTACAGGTTAAAAGGTACTTGCTGATTAGAGGGTTTGGAAACTCAGTACCTTCAAAATGCTTCAGTCCTAAAGCTAACAAACTGAGAAAGGAGAAGTGACATTAAATCACACATCACAGTCTTCTTCTAAGAAGCTTCCTCAGACTAACTCAACATATTTTATCATCCATTTTTCTTACATCTAAGTATTGTACAAGTAGATGACTACTCAAGAAAATTTCAGGCCAGGCTCGGCACCTATGGCTCAATGGGCTAAGGCACCAGTCATGTACATCTGAGCTAGCGGGTTCGAATCCAGTCCGGGCCCGCTAAACAACAATGACAGCTGCAACCAAAAAATGGCTAGGCGTTGTGGAAAACACCTGTGGTCCCAGCTGCTTGGGAGGCAGAGGCAGGAGATTCGCTTGAGCCCAGGAATTGGAGGTCGCTGTGAGCTGTAATGCCACAGCACTCTAACTAGGGTGACAACTTGAGGCTCTGTCTCAAAAAAAAAAAAATTTCAGGCCAGACGAAGTGGCTCACACCCGTAATCTTATTAGCACTCTGGGAGGCCAAAGTGAGTTGACTGCGTGAGCTCACAGTTTCAAAACTAGCCTGAGCCAGAGCAAGACCTCGTCTCCAAAAATAGCCAGGCACTATGGTGGACTCCTGTAGTCCCAGCTACTTGGGAGGCTGAGGCAAGAGAATCACTTGAGCCCAAGAGTTTGAGGTTGCTGGGAGCTATAACACCATAGCACTCTACCAAAAGCGACAAAGATTCTGTCTCAAAAACAAATTTTTTTTTCAGGGCAGCGCCTGTGGCTCATCGAATATCGGCTGAACTGCAAAACAGAAAAATAACCGGGCGTTGTGGCGGGCGCCTATAGTCTCAGCTACTCAGGAGGCTGAGGCAAGAGATCGCCTAAGCCTAGGAGTTGGAGGTTGCTATGAGCTGTGTGATGCCACGGCCCTCGGTAGAGTATACTCTACCGAGGGTGACAAAGTGAGACTCTGTCCCTACAAAAAAAAAAAAAAAAAATTTTTTTCAAATATTTAGTGACTCCTGGTGGTGCCCAAGAGTCACTATGGTAGGGTGCCATAGTGAGACTATCTCAAAAAATACATGGGGGGGGGAGGCCACCTGTGGCTCAGTGGGTAGGGCACTGGCCTCATATACGGAGGGTGGCGGGTTCGAACTGGCCCCGGCCAGCTAAAACAGCAGTGGCAACTGCAACAAAAAATAGCCAGGCGTTGTGGCAGGTGCCGGTAGTCCCAGCTACTTGGAAGACTGAGGCAAGAGAATTGCTTAATTGCTTAAGCCCAAGAGTTGGAGGTTGCTGTGAGCTATGATACCATTGCACTCTACCAGGGCAACAGCTTGAGACTCTGTCAAAAAAGAAAAGAAAAGAGAAGAAAAAATATTTAGTGACTCCTAATAAGTACTGTGAATATGAATCAAATAGGAGTTTACAAATAAGTGGGAATAGGAAAAACTAGCTATCAATCATTACTAAGTATCAGATCATGATGAGCTTTATACTAACAATACAGAGAAGGTTCAAAGAGAAGACAAAGGAAGGAGAATGATTCTAGTAAAAATGAAATAAAATAATAGATACTGTATCAAACATTTTAAATCAGCACCAATACTACCATAACATAACATGATCTAATAATGTTTACATACATACATACTTGCTGATGGCAACTTGGCAATAAATATCAAGAACCACGAAACTGGGTCGGTGCCTGTGGCTCAACGGGCTAAGGCGCCAGTCACGTACACCTGAGCTCACGGGTTTGAATCCAGCCTGGGCCCGCCAAACAACAATGATGGCTGCAACCAAAAAATGGCCGGGTGTTGTGGTGGGCGCCTGTAGTCCCAGATACTTGGGAGGCGGAGGCAGGAGAACTGCTTGAGCCCAGGAATTGGAGGTTGCTGTGAGCTGTGATGCCACAGCACTCTATCCAGGGTGACAGCTTGAGGCTCTGTCTCAAAAAAAAAAAAAAAGAACCATGAAACTGCTCACAATCTCTTTTTTTTTTTTTTTTTTTGAGACAGAGTCTCATTTTCTCACCCTCGGTAGAGTGCAGTGGCTCACAGCTCACAGCAACCTCAAACTCTTGGGCTTAAGCGATACTTGCCTCGGCCACCCAACTAGCTGGGACAAAGCCTGGCTATTTTTTTGTTGTTTTGTTTTTTGCTAAGGCCGGGTTTGAACCTGCCACCTTCGGTATATGGGGCCGGTGCCCTACTCACTGAGCCACAGGCACCGCCCAGCCTGTTTTCTTTTTTGAGACAGAGCCTCAGTCACCCTTGATAGAGTGCCGCAGCATCACAGCTCACAGCAACCTCCAATTCCTGGGCTCAAGCAAGTCTCTTGCCTCTGCCTCCCAAGTAGCTGGGACTACAGGCAACCGCCACAACGCCCAGCTATTTTTTGGTTGCAGCCATCATTGTTGTTTGGTGGGCCCAGGCTGGATTCAAACCCGCCAGCTCAGGTGTACTTGGCTGGCGCCTTAGCCTGCTGAGCCACAGGCACCGAGCCCAGCCTGGCTATTTTTATTTTTATTTATTTATTTATTTATTTTTGTGGAGACAGAGTCTCACTCTATCGTCCTCAGTAGAGTGCTGTGGAGTCACAGCTCACAGCAACCTTCAGCTCTTGGGGTCAAGCGATTCTCTTGCCTCAGCCTCCCAAGTAGCTGGGACTACAGGCGCCCGCCACAGCGCCTGGCTAATTTTTTTGATGCAGTTCGGCCAGGGACAGGTTTGAACCCTCAGCCCTCGGTATATGGTGTCGGCGCCCTACTCCCTGAGCCACAGGCTATTTTTAAAGACAGGGTCTCACTTTGGCACAGGCTGGTCTTGAACTCATGAGCTCAGGCAATCCTCCTCCCTCAGCCTCCCAGAGTGTTAGGATTACAGGCATGAGCCACTGAGCCTGGCAGCTCATAATCTTTATCAAATAATCCAGTTCTAGGGAACTTATCCATAGGGATAAACACAAAAGATCTGAAAAAGCTCTATCCACAAAGATCTTTGTTGAAGCTTCACTTGTGATAGAAAGACAAAAGGGTGAAAAAAGGCAATATAAGGAAATCACAGGGTCTTTATATGTTGCTTTAAAAGATAACATAACTAGGGTGGTGCCTGTGCTCAGTGGGTAGGGCACCGGCCCCATATACCCAGGGTGACGGGTTCAAACCTGGCCCTGGCCAAACTGCAACAAAAATATAGCCAGGAATTATGACGGGCACCTATAGTCCCAGCTACTCAGGAGGCTGAGGCAAAAGAATCTCCTAAGCCCAGGAGTTGGAGATTGCTGTGAGCTATGTGACGCTATGGCACTCTAACCGAGGGTGATAAAGTGAGACTCTGTCTCTACAACAACAACAAAAAAAAAAAAAAACAAAAAAGAAAAAAAAATGTTGCAGCATAGAAAAAAAATTTTTTTCAAGATGTTATAAAAAGCAAAGCAGGCCAGATGCAGTTGCTAATGCCTGTAATCCTAGCACTCTGCGAGGCCAGCCTGGGCAACATAGTGAGACATTGTATCCACAACAAATAGAAAAATTAGCCAAGCACAGTATCTCACATCTATAGTACTATCAACTCAAGAGGCAGAAAGATTGCTTGAGCCTACCAGTTTGACACTGCAGTGACTTTATTTCAAAAAAGAAACACCAGCCTGAGCAAGAGCAAAAAGAGCCAGGAATTATGGCGGGTGCCTGTAGTCCCAGCTACTTGGGAGGCTGAGGCAAGAGAATCACGTGAGCCCAAAAGTTGGAGGTTGTCATGAGCTATGATGCCACAGCACTCTACTCAGGGTGTCAAACAAACAAACAGGCTGGGCTCCATGGCTCACGCCTATAATCCTAGAACTCTGGGAGACCAGAGCAGGTGGACTGCCTAAGCTCATGAGTTCAAGACCAGCCTAAGCCAGAGCAAGACCTCATCTTTAAAAAAAAAAAAAAGAAAAAAACTAGCTGAGTGTTGTGATGGATGCCTGTAGTCCCAGCTACTTGGGAGCAAGAGAATCGCTTAAGCCTAAGAGTTTGAGGTTGATGTGAGCTATGACATTATGCCATGCTACTGAGGGTGACAAAATGAGACTCTATCTCAAAAAAAATTAAAAAATTAAAAAGGCAAAGTAAAAGTTACTTAAATTGACAGCAGTTATAAAAGAAATGCATGGAGAAAAATAGTAAAACCATTATCTTGGAGATTTTTATCCTTTGAAACACTTCCTTTAGTAGTATTACAAGATTGGTTATAAAAGATCAAACAAATAAAAATGTTTCAAAAATGTGTGTTGCAGGCGGTGCCTGTGGTTCAGTCAGTATGGCACTGGACCCACATACCAAGGGTGGCAGGTTCAAACCCAGCCTCGGCGAACTGCAACAGAAAAAAAAAGCCGGGCGTTTTGGTGGGCGCCTGTGGTCCCAGCTACTTGGGAGGCTGAGGCTAGAGAATCACCTAAGCCCAGGAGTTGGAGGTTGCTGTGTGCTGTGTGACGCCGCGGCACTCTACTGAGGGTGATAAAGTGAGACTCTGTCTTTACAAAAAAAAAAAAGAAAAAAATGTATGTTGCATCCCCTAAGAAAGTACTCTGGGTCCTGCTGGAGAAGATTTGCCCTGCTTCTCTTTTTGTCTCTGTGTCCATGACTTATCCACACTTACTTCCACTGAGCTCCTCAAGAGGAATTGTGTCTTCTTTTTGGGATATTCTTTTATTTTTTGTAATTTTTATTTCTTTATGAAACTGAAGAAGCCCAGGATCTTCTGGAAATTCTGTTCTTTTGCTGAGTAAACACTTACTTGTCCTCAGCCTTGGTGAAAAGGATCTTATCCTGAGGATTCTTTGCCTTCAGGGAGCATACTGGAAGTAGCTCTGGATACATGAAAACCTTGCTTGTGGCCAGTATCCAAGCCACTTGTTTTGGCAAACAGGGAAATTCACTGGCTGTAAGAAAAACAATCTGTGATAAATAGAATTCTAGGGCAAAATAGAGCTTCACAGAGCTGAGAATGCATTTTTTTTTACATTTAGGTAGAGTTACCCTTATCTAGCTTGATCCCCTCCCAAGCAATCATCGCCTTCATAGAAGCTTCCATGGTCTTTGTAAACCTAACATTATGCTTAAGGGACTCTCATTCCATATCAACGAAAGTTGATTCTCTTTTCTATGTGGAACTCTGAACTCACTAAGTAAGACTACATTTACAGGGCACCTCATAATGCCCAGTAAAGAAAGTTTTACCTCCTTCCCCTTTTAAATCCAGAGACCTTCAATAGTGCTTTCTTTCTTCCAGGATAAGATTGCAACTTCTTTAATCTCCCTAACAAATCTGGAATTCCAAATTTTATTTCCATTTGATTCTTACTTAACTTTCACTAAGTTCTCCCAGATTCCTCCTGAGGTTGGGAACAAAATAACCATAAAAGGAATGAGACAATTCAGTCTCATTCATTTCTGTTTCCCTAAGCCTCTCAATTTCAGGTGACCTCTGCCTTTCCAGAGTTAAGAACTACTATATTCATGTTTATTCTTCCTGAAGTGCTATTTTATGTACTCAGAAAAAAACCCAGGACACTCCATATGTAAATTATTACTACATTCCTTACCAATAGATAGCTATTGAAGTAGCTTGGAATCAGTGTTTATGATATGAGGACTTAAATTCAGCTATATTCAATTTAAGCATAAGACTCTGGGTTTTAAAATCAAATCCAAGGAAAAACACAAATCAGAAAAAAACCACAAATAATCTACTAATTGGGAAAAAAATCAGAAGCAAATATTTTGGCTTAAAGGAACAGCAAATACTTTTTTAAAAATACTAAACCAATGCAGGGCAAAAAACTAAACCTGCATATTTCTTTAAAATAGTGAATGTTTTCAGGCTTGAAGCAGTGGCTCACCCTTGTAATCCCAACAATCTGGGAGGCCAAGGTAGGTGGATTGCTTGAGAGCAGAAGTTAGAGACCAGCCTGAGCAACAGTGAGACCCCATCTCTATTAAAAATAGAAAAAATTAGCTGAGCATCATGGCAGACGCCTATAACCCCAGTTACTTGGGAGGCTAAGGCAAGAGGATCACTTGAGCCCAAGAGTCTGAGGTTACTGTGAACTGTGACACCATGACACTCTAGCCTTGGACAATAGAGTGAATTCCATCTCAAAAAAAAAAAAAACCAATGTTTTCAAAAGCAAATACTTCTGCCGGGTGCAGGTGCAGTAGCTCATGCCTATAATCCTAGCACTCTGAGAGGCCAAAGCCGATGGATTGTTTGAGCTCACAAGTTCGAGACCAGCCTGGCCAAAACTGAGACACCCCCCCACCCCCGTCTCTATTAAAAAATAGAAAAACTGAGGCTAGAGGACTGCCTGAGCCCATGGTGGAGGCTGCTGTGAGCTATGAGACCATAGTACTCTACCGAGGGCGACAATTAAGACTGACACACAAAAAAAGCAAAAACAGTTCTTGTGACTCTAAAATATTGAATGTTAGCCTATAATTTGTGCCTACTTCTCAAATCAACATTTCATTGAAAATAGAGATATCGGCTTGGCGCCTGTGCTCAACGGGCTAAGACGCCAGCCACGTACACCTGCACTGGCGGGTTCAAATCCAGCCCCGGCCCGCCAAACAACAATGGTGGCTGCAACCAAAAAAATGGCCGGGTGTTGTGGCAGGTGCCTATAGTCCCAGCTACTTGGAAGGCAGAGGCAAGAGACTCGCTTGAGCCCAGGAATTGGAGGTTGCTGTGAGCTGTGATGCCACAGCACTCTATCCAGAGTGACAGCTTGAGGCTCTGTCTCAAAAAAAGAAAAAAATAATAATAATAATAAAATAAAATAAAAACAAAAACTTCCAGAAAATAGAGATATCACCTACCCTATAATCATTACAGGAAATAAAACGTGTTGATCTTAATAAAAATTAAAACCCTACACATAGCCATACTTTACCACTTGACTTCCATCTTTACCAGACTCCAGTTCATGTTGTCTTAACACCTTATACTTACCCTCTTATCATTTGTGCCCACTTCTTAGCTCTGAGTCCCATGCATGTATCCCCTACATCCTTATCCTAGTCACTGCCTCTATATCTTACCTAAGCCTAGATATTATCATATAATTCCAGACCTCATTTATAATGAGCACAAAGATAAGATAACTGAAAGAAGGAAGAAATTACAAATATCCTAAATTCTCTATTCCTAGTGATTTATCTACAGGGTAAGATTTCCACCTCTTACTGTAAGTAAAAACTGAAAGCTGACACAATCTGCTCCCTACCAGTCTTCTTGACAGTTTTATGAGGACTCCAGTCAATGCTGACATGTGTGTTGAAGTCTTCAATAAGCTGCATAGCTCCAATCAGGTTACAGGGCTGGAATAAAGTCTGAAACCTGGGGCTGAGCTGATGGTGAAGGGCGATGGAACTTTGAGCAAAGGTTCCCAGCTCTTTCTGGGAAAAAAAGACACAAAGGAGATCTAAGACAATTCCAGATGACTGATGCCAAAAGCCTTTACAATCTGAATAAGAAATTATCCTTCTTACTACAGGATAAAAACAGATTAAAATCATCATAGAGTCGTTCACAATAAACATCATTCCATTAGGACTGCTCTTTGGCTGAGTCCTCAGATATTCAGCGACTGCATTTGTGATACACTCATTCACTCTTGTTTTATTCTTAGACTTAGCATTCCTTAGCTTTTTGGATATATGATCTAGCTCCTGAACTAGAATTAAGGGTCTCCAGAATGAAGGCCATTACATTTCAAATTTTTTAGTCTTTTGGTTTCTGTGGATAAATAACACCTACACGAAAGTAATCCTCATGATCCTCTGAACACGGTATGAGGTAAATACATCCTGTTGAACACCAAGGAATTTTAAGAGCACTAACAGACATACTCCTCAAAACTCCAAAGAGAATTAACATAAGAAGCTGAAAAGTCTCGGCTCGGCACCTGTGGCTCAGCGGGCTAAGGAGCCAGCCATGTA
>CAUYON010132228.1:0-32711 GCA_963573935.1 Arctocebus calabarensis
ATAGTGATCAAGGAAATGCCATGAAGGATATCTGTAACAGTATGATCAAAATATTTCTGAATGTATATGAATCGTGCCCTGTGATTGCACCAATGTACATAATTATGATTCAATAAAATTATTAAAAAAAAAAAAAACACCAGGAACACCTATGTACATGCTGTTCCCTCATATTTTACTTGGCAACTGCATGCATATTTTGGATTCTTTTAGTCTTTGTAATAGGCGATAGTCTCTATATTACTATTTTATCATTTAGGAAGAGAAGCCTAATATGGTGATTTCACTCATTACTTGTTTTTTACTGGTAATAATGAAAGTTTGAAATATGCTAAAACAAAGAAATTGTACTTTTTTTCCTTTATTAATCAGAGTAAAGTATAATGGAGGTAAATTTAAAGGACTTAAAAATTCTTCCCAAAAGATGATGAGCTTTCAATGTAGGAAATAAGAAGAAACGAGGTTGTAATACATTCCTTGGTCTACTGAGAGCTGTGCTGGCCAGGCACAGTGGCTTCTGACAGAGCAGCTGCTGATCTTACGTAGGGGATTGGGGCAGAGTGGAGTCAAGGATTGGCAAGCAGTCAGAGGCATGGGTGGGAGACATCATCTGTGGCAGCATGGCTATCTGAGTGAGACTGTGGTTGACTGATTGGCCCTCCTAGCCATGTTTATAATGTGAATTTGTCTCTGCTTGTGTGTCTCTCAGAAGCAAGTGGCTAATGTTGATTGGTTGGTTAATGAGGCCAGGAGTCACCAATGAATTGACTGGATTTAAACATGTCATGAGTGGCTACCTGTTGCCATGGCTACAGGTCAGTCCTTTTCTACATCTGAAGCAACTTTCACCAGATGTTTTCTGCCTAAATTTTTTTATTATTATTTTTATTAAGCCATTTGTACATAGATCATGAATATATTTATGCCATTATGGGATTCAATGTATTGATTATTTGTACAAATTAGAGTGCCTCCATCCTACTAATTAACATACCCTTCACCTCATTTACCCAATCACAGTGTTAAGACATATGTGTTCTATACCTGATAGATCCAAATTCTACTTGCAATATGTTCCATAGGTGTGGTCCCTCTATTAACCCTCCATCTATCACCCCAACCCCATCCCTTCTCCTCCCTCTCCCCGTCCCTCCTTCATCCTAGGCTATAGGTGTGATTCATCTTTCATATAAAAGTGTGAGTGATTATCAATTGGTTTCATAGTAGTACTGAGTATATTGGATATTTTTCTTCATTCCTGAGATACTTTACTAAGATGAATGTTTTCCAGCTCCAATCATGTAAACATAAAAGAGGTAAAGTCTCATAATTTATTAATCCATAAATAAAGTGTCAATGAGCACTTGGGCTTCTTCCATGACTTGGCAATTATGAATTGAGCTGCAATGAACAATCTGGTGCGAATATCTTTGTTGCCAAATGATATTTGGTCTTTTGAACGTACACCTAGAAGAGTAATTGCAGGACCAAATGGCAGATCTATATCTAGATCCCTGAGTGTTCTCCAAACTTGCCACAAAAAGGAACGTACTAGCTTGTATTCCCACCAGCAGTGCAGAAGTGTTTCCTTTTCTCCACATCCACGCCAACATCTGTAGTTTTGGAATTTTGTGATGCAGGCTACTCTCACTGGAGGTAGATTACATGTCAGAGTGATTTTGGTTTGCATTTCTCTGATGATTAAAGTTGATGATATTTTTTTCATGTGTCTGTAGACCATCTGCCTGTCTTCTTCAGAAAAGCTTCTGTTCATGTCTCCTCCCCACAATGAATTGGGATCACTTGTTTTTTTCTTATTTGAGTTCTCTGCAGATTTCAGTTCTCTGTGGATTCTGGTAATTAGACCTTTGTCAGAAATATAATATGCAAAAATCCTTTCCCATTCTGAGAGCTGTCTATTGGCTTTACTTACTGTGTTCTTGGCAGTGCAGAAGCTTTTTAATTTGATCAGATCCCAGTATGTTTTTTGAAGTTGCTTCCATTGCCTGGGGTGTCCTCATAAAGTATTCTCCCAGGCCAATTTTTTCAAGTGTTCCTCCTGCACTCTATCCAAGAATTTTTATAGTTCCATGTCTTAAGTTTAAGTCCTTTAACCAGTGAGAGTCAATTTTTGTTAGAGGAGAAAAGTGTGGGTACAGTTTCAGTCTCCAGCCAATTCACCCAGAATCATTTGTTAAACAGGGAGTCTTTCCCCCAATTTATATTTTTGATAGGCTTATCAAAGATCAAATGATAATAAGTGTCTGAGTTCACCTCTTGGTCTGCCATTCTGTTCCATACATCTACCTCTCTATTGTTGTGCCAATACCATGCTATTTTGATCACTATTGAATTATAGTGTAGTCTAAAGTCTGGAAGTGTGATTACTCTTGATTTGTTTTTATTTTTGAGTAATGTCTTAGCTATTTGAGGTTTTTTTCTGTTTCCATATAAAATGAAGTACTCATTTTTCCAGGTCTTTAAAGTATGACAGAGATGCTTTAATAGGGATTGCATTCAATCTGTAGATTGTTTTAGGTAGTTCAGACATTTTAATAATGTTGATTCTTCCCAGCTATGAGCATGGTGTATTTTTCCATTCGTTAACATCTTCAGCTGTTTTTTTTTTTTTTTTTCTCAGAGTTTCATAGCTCTCTTTGTAGAGATCTTTCATGTCCTTAGTTGGATCCACTCCCAGATATTTCATCTTCTTTGGCACTATTGTAAAGGGAATAGAGTCCTTGATTGTATTTCCCTCTTCATTATTATTGGTGTATATAAAGGCTACAGATTTGCGAGTGTTAATTTTGTATCCTGAGACGTTGCTGTATTTCTTAATAACGTCTAAGAGTTTTCTAGTTGAGTCCCTGGGGTTTTCCAGATATACAAGCATATCATCTGTGAAGAGTGGCAGTTCGATCTCCTCTGGTCCTAACTGGATCCCCTTGATTACCTTCTCTTGCCTTATTGCGATGACTAAGACTTCCATTACAATGTTCCAAAGCAGTGGAGACAGCGGGCATTCTTGCCTGCTTCCTGATCTGAGTTGAAATGATTTCAGTTTCACTCCATTCATTACGACATTGGCTGTGGGTTTGCTGTAGATGGCCTCTATCAATTTAAGAAATGTTCCTTCTATACCTATTTTCCTAAGCATTATGATCAAAAAATGATGCTGGATATTGTCAAAAGCTTTTCTGCATCAACTGAGAGAATCATATGGTCTTTGTTTCTTAATTTGTTTATGTGGTGTATTATATTTATGGATTTACATATATTGAACTATCCTTGGGACCCAGGGGTGAAACCCACCTGGTTGTGATGTATAATTTGTTTGATGTGCTGTTGGAGTCTGTTTGCTAGGATCTTATTGAATATTTTTGCATCAATATTCATTAGAGATATTGATCTATAATTATCTTTTCTGTTGGTTCTTTTCTTGTTTTGGGAATCAGGGTGATATTTGCTTCACAGAATATGTTGGAGAGTATTCCTTCTTGTTTTATGTTTCAGAAAAGGTTAAGTAATATAGGTATAGTAGTAGTTCATATTTAAAGGTTTGGTAGAATTATGATGGGAAACCATCAGGTCCTGGGCTTCCCTTTTGGGGGAGATTTCTTATAGTTAATGCTATTTCAGAACTTGTTATAGGTTTGTTCATCATTTCCACTTCTTTCTGGCTAAGTCTAGGAAGGTCGCATATTTCCAAGTATTGATGTATTTCCTTCAGATTTCTGTGCTTCTGTGAACAGATTTTGATGTAATATTCATTGAGGATTTGTTGAATTTCTGAGGAACCTGTTGTTATTTGGCCTTTATCATTTCTGATTGATGAAATTAGGGATTTTACTCTTCTGCTTCTGGTTAGGTTAGCCAATGGTTTATCTATTTTATTGACCTTTTAAAACAACCAACTTTTTGATTGATTGATCTGTTGTATGATTCTTTTGTTTTCAATTTCATATAGTTCTGCTCTAATTTTAGTTATTTATTTTCTTCTGGTGGCTTTCGGATTGGAATGTTCTTCCTTTTCTAGTTGCTTGAGATGTCCCATTAAGTTGTTGACTTCCTCTCTTTCTGTTCATTTCAGGAAGGCTTGCAATGCTATAAGTTTCCCTCTTAGGACTGCCTTTGTGGTATCCCAGAGGTTCTGGTAATTCGTGTCTTCATTGTCATTTTTTTCCAAAAATTTGGTAATTTCATTCTTAATTTCATTTAAGACCCAGCTATCACTCAGCATGAAGTTATTTAGTTTCTATATTTTTGTGTGAGTATGCAGATTTTGGTTGTTACTGAGTTCACCTTTTATTCCATGATGGTCCGAAAAGATGCAAGGAATAATTTCTTTTAAATTTTCTGAGGTCAGACTTATGACCTGAGATGTGATCAATTTTGGAGGATGATGCATGGGCTGATGAGAAGAATGTGTATTCAGTTTTGTTAGGATTGGTGCCATGCCTGTGGCTCAAAGGAGTAAGGTGCCAGCCCCATGTGCTTGGAGGTGGTGGGTTCAAACCCAGCCCTGGCCAAAACTCTTTTGTCAGGATGAAATAGTCTGTAGACGTCTGTTAAATGCAATTGTTGAATGGTTAAATTTAAGCCTAAAATTTCTTTGCTTAGCTTCTTTTTGGAGGATCTATCCAACACCACCAAGGGGTGTTAAAATATCCGACTATTATGGTGCAAGAGGAAATCACACTGTTCATGTCTGTTTGACTCTCTCTTATAAATTGAGGCTCATTCTGGTTGGGTGCATGAATGTTAATAATTGAAAGCTCACCATGTTGAGTGTTGCCCTTCACAAATATGAAGTGACCATCCTTATCCTTCCTTACCTTTGTTGGTTTAAAGCCTATTATATCTGCAAATAAAATTGGACCACCTGCATTTTTCTGATTTCTATTTGCCTGAATTATAGATGACCATCCCCTTACCCTGAGTCTATGTTTATCTTTTAAGGTATGGTGAGATTCTTGAATGCAGTAGATGTCTGGCCTGAGTTTTTGCATCCAGTCACCCATCCTGTGCTTCTTTAGAGGACAGTTTAAGCCATTCACATTAATTGCAACTATTGATAAGCCTGTTAGCATTTTGGGTGTTGAGTTTTTTGAAAGTCCAGTGGACATTTTTAATCCTTTTGCCACTGTGGAAGTTGGAATATGATCAAAAGATTCTGAGTGAGTTTACTCTGGTGGTGGAGGATTGTGCTGTTCCTTATGGAGGATAGGTCTGAGAATGTCCCAGAGAGCTGGTTTAGTTATGGCAAATTTCTTCAATATGTGTATGTCATTAAATTATTTAATTTCTCCATCAGAAATGAAACTCAGTTTAGCTAGATACAGGATCCTGGGTTGAAAACTATTTTGTTTAAGGAGATTAAATGTCAATGACCACCCTCTTCTAGCTTGAAAGGTTTCAGCAGAAAGATCTGCAGTCATTCTAATGTTCTTCCCCTTGTAGGTTATGATTTTCTTAAGTCTAGCTGCTTGCAGAATTTTCTCCTTCATATTAACTTTTGCAAAGCTAATTATAATGTGTGTATGAGACTTTTTATTTGGGTTGAGTCATGCTGGTGTTCTGAAACTGTCTGCTATCTGAATTTCAGAATCTCTTGGCATGTCTAGGAAATTCTCTTTGATTATTTTGTGCAGTAGAGTCTCTGAGTCCTTTGAAGCATCATTGTCACCTTCAGGAATCCCTATAAGGTGACTATTAGATCTCTTCAAATTATTTCAGAGCTCTCTGAGAGAATGATCAGTTTTTGCTCTCCATGTCTCTTCCTCTCTGAGCATTTAGGAGCATTCAAAAGCTTTGTCTTCAGTGTCACAGATCCTTTCTTCTGCCTGCTCCATTCTGTTACTGAGGGATTCTACTGTATTTCTATGATCTTTGAGGGCTGCAAGTTCTTGCCTCAATGTGTCCAAATTGTTGGTGATTTTGTCTTTGAATTTGTTGAATCCTTGAGACATCTTTTGAATTACTCCTTGAAATTCTAATTCCATCTTTACATCCATTCTGTTTATCTTATTTGCTATCCAAATTCTCAACTGGATTTCTGACATCTGAGCCATTTGTTCATGAATGGGATCTTGTGCTGTGTCTGCCATATCATTACTTGGGGGGATTGATCTACTCTGATTATTCATGTTGCCAGAGTTTTCCTGCTGATGCCACCTCATGATTGTTTTTCACTGGTTAGCTAGATGGGCAGGTAAGATGATATTGGATTGGCACCTCCTGGAGTTGTGGTTAACCATCCCTTTGTCAAGGATCTGGGACTGGTGACTGCAGATTTTCCCCCTACAGTTTTGCAAAGGACACGTACAGTATTATAGTCTGAGGCTGAGGAAACCTGCTTGGTGTGGTGGGGTTAGATGGCTCTGTCTTATATTCAGCTGGTCCTTTTCTGATATGAGTGGATCAGTGACTCTGGCTTGAAGTCTCAGCTGTGGAGAAATACAAGCAACTATGATGACTCACTCACCATGGATAACAGCTGGAAGAGGACAATTAATCCTATTGCTACCACACAACCAGGGTACCACCCAAGAGGGTCCTTGGGTGATTGGCCCAGGTTAGGAGTTCCAAACCAATTGACCCAGTCAGTATGAACTCTCAAGTGGGACAGTTCAAAAGGTCTCCAGCAGCTTGATGGTAGAGGTCTACTGGCTGCTCAAATTTGGCTCACTCCAGTGCTCTGTGAGTCAGAAAGGCCTGCCCCGTGGCAGAGTTGAACCAGGGTGTTGTGTCTCTTTCTCCACTTTGAGCCTCTTTCACGCCCAGTCACTGGTGACCCCACAGAACTGAAGTCCTGCTCCCTCTAATAAGCAGATGTGCTGGGGGTTTGTGACTGTCAGAGTCAAAGGAACGTCAATGCCCCCTCAGCCCGGCCACTAACTTCTGTCACTGCCGGCTGGAGGAGTTAAGCCCTACCTGCCTCAGGTACTCAATAGCCGCTGGGGAGTGTTCCACTTGAACTCAGTCTAATCCTGAGGATAACAATTCCTCATCCTTTACACATGTACCCTTATATTGTGTTTTAATTATTAATGACCATGCAAGAAATTTCTGCAATTTTCTTTAAAGGAAAGGTTTTATACAAGTGAATTAATTCAGGAATAGAAAAATAAATGCTGCATGTTCTCCTTATAATTGGGAGCTAAACTAGGACTATGGAAGGACACACATATATGATATAATGGATGCTGGTGACTCAAAAGAGAGAAGAAAAAAAGGGAGTGAGGGATGAAAAACCACTTATGGGCTAGAACATTACAAACTATTTGGGTGATGAGTACAGTAGCCCAGAAGTCACCACCAAACTATATATAGGTACCTAATTTCAACTTGTACACTAATTTGATTAAGATAAATAAAAGAAAAAAAGAAAAGGAAAGGCAAAGGCAAAGAGAGCAAGAAAGAAGGATGGATGTGACTGTCTCATGGTTCTAGTTAAGAAAAATTCTACATTTTAGAAAAGGAAACGTGCTATGTTGTGAATTTTTTCTTTTTTTTTGAGACAGAGCCTCAAGCTGTCACCATGGGTAGAGTGCTGTGGCGTCGCGGCTCACAGCAACCTCCAAATTCCAGGTTTGGGTGAAAAAATTGTTAACTTTTGTTTATGTCTTTGATATTTTGTGGGATTCATGCTTCATCCTTAGTATAATCTTCTGTGTGAAGAGATATTTTGGTCTCTTTGTAAATTTATGCGGGCACATGAGGGCTCTCTGTACAGTATCCAGTATAAAGAGAATAGTTAGATGGCTGGACACTTTCCAGATAGCCCCATATAAAAGTGTACTCTTATGCAGGTATTTATTCCATAAAATAAGGAATTGAAATTTTCTGCTGGTATGATATAACAGGCTGAGAGTATACAAAAGTTACCCAATTATTTTATTTTCAAAGAAAATTATGATTCACCAAAATATTACTATTTCTGAACTATATATAAGGACAGGTAAATATTTTGGAAATAAAGTTTCCCCCTCCAATTTTTTTTCCCAATTTCTTCTTACATTCATGTTATATGTGTCTCATGCTATTTTGAAGACTTCATGTAAATGGAACACTATCACTTTTCAAATCAAACCCAAAACTATATCACAAATTTAACCATTACTCTCATGTTGAAGTTTTTTCTTATAGGTTGTGAGTTCCAGGCTTTAAGGAAGCATTGAAGTTTAGGGTTAGCATTCATCTCTCATTATTTGTTTCCATGTATTTTACACCTTTCCTTTTAAGTTTCTAGGAAATGCGTAGACACCATGGGTCTTACTTGGTGCTCACATTCTTTTCTCTAGGTAAAATTATTTTCTGGCCACTTCTTGGAATAAATTCCCTTTCTGTGAATCCTTCCTTGTGCTCAGATAGTGCTTTCATAGCTCTTACATATCATCCTGTGTCATAATCATACATTTAGCTGGTTTCCAAAGCAGAGAATATAACTTTCCTTGTAGGTCATTGGTATTTCATAACTGTTTTTGGAATCAATAAGTGAATGGATTGAAATGGGAATTGTCTTTTCATTCTCAGTAGAATCATTAGAAACCATGGGTGTTTGATGTGGTTTTCTTTTTTATTAAATCATGGCTGTGTACATTAATGCAATCATGGGGTACAAGGTGCTGGTTTTATATACAAATTAAAATGTTCAAATTGGTTAACATAGCCTTCATGGCATTTTCTTAGTTATTGTGTTAAGATATTTATATCCTACACCTAGTAAATTTCACATATACCCTTGCGAGATGCACCTCCAATTGGTCCCACCAATTACTCTCCTCCACCCATCTTCTCCTCTCCCCTCCCCGCCCTCTCCTCTTTCCCCTTCTTCTTGAGCTACATTTGGGTAATAGCTTTCATAAGAAAGCTATAAATTGGTTTCATAGTAAAACTGAGGACATTGGATACCTTTTATTTCATTCTTGAGATACTTTGCTAACAAGAGCATGTTCTAGCTCCATCCATGTAAACATATAAGAGGTAAAGTCTCCATCTTCCTTTAAGACTGCATAATATTCCATGGTGTACATATACCACAATTTATTGATCCATTAATGGGTTGATGGGCACTTGGGCTTCTTCCGTGACTTAGAAATTATGAACTGGGCTGAAATGAACATTCTGGTACACATATCTGTGTTATAATGTGATTTTTAGTCTTCTGAATATATACCTAGTAGAGGAATTGGAAGATTGAATGGCAGGACTATTTTAGATCTCTAAATGTTCTGCAAATATCTTTGCAAAAGGAATATAGTAGCTGGCATTCCCACCAGCAATGTAGAAGTGTTCCCTTTTCTCCTCATCCATGCCAACATTTGGGGATTTTATGATGTGGGCTAATCTTACTGGAGTAAGGTGATGTCTCAAAGTAGTTTTGATTTGCATTTCTCTGATGATTAAGGATGATGAACATTTTTCATGTGTCTGTAGGCCACGGGCCGGTCTTCTTCAGAGGAGTTTCTCTTCAAGTCCTTTGCCCACCCTGAGATGGGATCGCTTGTCTTTTCTTGCTAATGTGTTTGAGTTCTCTGTGGATTATTGTTATTAAACCTTTGTCGGAGGCATAACCTGCAGATTCCTTCTTCCATTCTGAGTGCTGTCTGCTTGATTTACTTAATGTGTTCTTGGCTGTGCAGAAGCTTTTTAGTTTGATCAGGTCCCAGTAGTTTATTTTTGATGTTACTTCAATTGCCTGGGAGTTCTCCTCATAAAATATTCGCCCAGGCCAATTACTTCAAGAGTTTTCCCTGCACTTTCTTCTAGTATTTTTATAATTTCATGTCTTAAGTTTAAATCTTTAATCCAGTGAGAGTTCATCTTAGTTAATCGAGAGAGATATGGGTCTAGTTTTGGTCTTCTACAGGTCACCAGCCAGTTCGCCCAGCACCATTGGTTAAATAGGGAATCTTTTCCCCACTTAATGTTTTTAATTGACATGTCAAATATCATATAGTGGTAAGTAGCTGGGTTCATCTCTTGGTTCTCTATTTTGTTCCATACATCTACCTCTCTGTTTTTGTACCAGTACCATGCTGTTTAGATCACTATTGATTTATAGTATAGTCTGAGGTCTGGTAGCATGATTCCTCCTGTTTTGTTTTTATTTCTGAGTAATGTCTTAGCTCCTCGAAGTTTTTGCTGATTCCATATAAAATAAAGTATTATTTTTTCAAGATCTTTAAAGTATGACAGTGAAGCTTTAATACGGATTGCATTCAAATTGTATGCTGCTTTGGGTAGTATGGACATTTAACAATGTTGATTCCTCCCAGCCCTGAGCATAGTATGTTTTTCCATTTGTTAACATCTTCAGCTCTTTCTTTTCTTAGAGTTTCATAGTTCTCTTTATAAAGATCTTTCACATCCTTTGTTAGGTAAACTCCCCAATATTTTATCTTCTCTGGCACTATTGTGAACAGAATAGAGTCCTTGATTGTTTTTTCCACTTGACTATTGTTGGTATATATAAAGGCTACAGATTTATGAGTGATGATTTTATAACCTGAGACACTGCTGTATTCCTTGATAACTTCTAGGACTTTTCTAGTTGATTCCCTGGGGTTTTCCAGATATATAATCATATCGTCTGCAAAGAGTGACAGTTTAATCTCCTCTGGTCCTATTTGGATCCCCTCGATTGCCTTCTCTTGCCTGATTGTGGTGGCTAAGACTTGCATTACAATGTTTAAAAGCAGTGGAGAGAATGGGCAACCTTGCCTGATTCCTCATCTGAGTGGAAATGATTTCAATTTAACTCCATTCAATACTACATTGGCTGTGGGTTTGCTGTAGATGGCCTCTATCAGTTTAAGAAATGTCCCTTCTATACCAAATTTCTTTCTTTCTTTTTGTGTGTGTGCTTTGAAATTTATTGTGGGGAATTCATTGAGGGTATAAGAAGCCACGTTACTCTGATTGCATTTGTATAGTAAAGACCCTGTTACAATCTTGTCTTGCCCACAAAATGTGTGGCACTCACCAGTACCCTACCACCTCACTCCTTCCCTCTCTCTGCTCTTCATTTCCCCACCCCCTCCTTCCTTCTTTCTCTCTCTTCTCTCCCCTTGCCCCACTGCCACCATGTCATTAATTGCCATTAATTGTCATTATAGCAAAATTGAGTACATAGGATTCATGGGTCTCCATTCTTGTGATGTTTTATTAAAAATAATGTGTTCCATCCAGGAACTTCCATCCAGATTAATACAAAGGATGTAAATTCTCCATCATTTTTAATGGCTGAATAGCATTCCATAGTATACATATACCACAGTTTGTTCATTCATTTCTGAATTTGTGGGCATTTAGGCTGTTTCCATATTTTGGCAATTGTAAATTAAGATGCAATAAACAGTCTAGTGTGAGTGTCCTTACGTTAAAAGGATTTTTTTTCCTTCTGGGTAGATGCCCAGTAATGGGATTGCCGGACCAAATGGGAGGTCTAGCCTGAGTTCTTTGAGGGTTCTCCATACTTCCTTCCAAAAAAGGTTGTGTTAGTTTGCAGTCCAACCAGCAGTGTTCAAGTGTTCCTTTCTATCCACATCCAAGCCAGGATCTGCAGTTTGGGGATTTCGTGATGTGGGCCATTCTCCTAGGGTTAGATGGTATCTCAGGGTGGTTTTGATTTACATTTCTGTAATAATTAGGGATGATGAAAAGTTTTTCATATGTTTGTTAGCCATTTGTCTGTCTTCTTTAGGGAAGGTTCTGTTCATGTCTCTTGCCCATTGATATATAGGATTGTTGGTTCTCTTCATGTGGATTAATTTGAGTTCTCTATAGATCCTAGTTATCAAGCTTTTGTCTGATTCCAAATATGCAAATATCCTTTCCATTGTGTAGGTTGTTGATTTGCTTTGGTTGTTGTTTCCTTAGCTGTACAGAAGCTTTTCAGTTTAATTAAGTCCCATTTGTTTATTTTTGTTATTTTTAGAATTGCCACAGCATTCTTCATGAAGTCGTTCCCCAGGCCGATATCCTCCAGTGTGTTTCTTTTGCTTTCTTTGAGGATTTTTATTGTTTCATGCATTAAATTTAAATCCTTTATCCATCTTGAATCAATTTTAGTGATTGGAGAATGGAATGGGTCCGACTTTAGTCTTTTACATGTGTTGATCCAGTTCTCCTGGCACCATTTATTGAATAGGGAATCTTTCTCCCAAGGTATGTTCTTGTTTGATTTATCGAAGATTAGGTGACTGTAAAATGTTAGTTTCATTTCCTGGTTTTCTATTCAATTCTAAATGTCTATGTATCTATTTTTGTGCCAGTAGCATGCTATCTTGGCCACTATGGCTATGTAGTATGGCCTAAAATCTGGTATGGCAATGCCCCAGCTTTGTTTTTATTACAAAAAAACTGCCTTAGCTATATGGTTTCTTTTTCTGGTTCCCCAAACACAGAATCATTTTTTCCAAATCTTGAAAGTATGATGTTGGTATATTAATAGGGATGGCATTGAATAGGTAGATTGCTTTGGGAAGTATAGACATTTTAACAACATTTTAACATTGTTGATTGTTCCCAGCTATGAGCATGATATGTTCTTCCATTTGTTAATATTCTCTGCTATTTCCTTTCTTAGGTTTTCATAAATCTCTTTATAGAGGTCCTTCATCTCCTTTGTTAGGTATATTCCTAGGTATTTCATTTTCTTTGAAGCTATGGTGAAGGGAGTTGTGTCCTTAATAAGCCTCTCATCTTGACAGTTATTGGCATATACAAAGGCTACTGACTTGTGGACATTGATTTTATATCCTGAGACATAACTGTATTTTTTGATGATTTCCAGGAGCCTAGTGGTTGAGTATTTGGGATTCTCTAAGTATAAGATCATATCTTCAGCAAAGAGGGAGAGTTTGATCTCCTCTCCTCCCATTTGGATGCCCTTTATTTCCTTGTCTTGCCTAATCATATTGGCTAGCACTTCCAGCACTACGTTGAATAGTAATGGTGGCAGAGGACAACCTTGTCTGCTTCCAGTTATAAGAGGAAATGCTTTCAGTTTTACTCCATTCATTAAAATATTAGCTGTGGGTTTGTCATAGATAGCTTCAATCAGTTTCAGGAATGTGCCACGTATGCCTATACTCTTCAGTGTTCTAATTAGAAAGGGATGCTGGATTTTATCAAATGCTTTTTCTGCATCTATTAAGAGGATCATATGGTCTTTATTTTTGCTTCTATTAGTACGTTGGAACATGTTTATGGACTTGCATATGTTAAACCAGCCTTGCATCCCTGGGGTGAAACCTACTTGATCATGATGTATGACTTTTTTAATGATGAGCTGTAGTCTATTGGCTAGAATTTTGTTGAGAATTTTAGCATCTATATTCATGAGTAAAATTGGTGTGAATTTCTCCTTTTGATTTGGGTCTTCTCCTGGTTTTGGTATTGAGGTGTTGTTTGCTTCATAGAATGTGTTGGGGTAGATTCCTTCCTCCTCATTTTTTTGGAATAATTTCTGCAGTATGGGAATAAGCTCTTCCTTGAAGTTTTGATAGAATTCTGGTGCAAAGCCATCCAGACCAGGGCATTTGTTTTGTTGGAAGATTTTTTTTATTGTTTCTGTAACCTCAGTGCTTGAAATTGGTGTGTTCAGGGGTTCTATTTCTTCCTGCCTGAGTCTAGGGGGAGGGTGTGAGCCCAAATATTGATACTTTTCCTTCACAGTGTTAAATTTCTGGGCATTTCTGGGCATAGAGTTTCACATAGTATTCAGAGATGATCTCTTTTGTCTCTGTGACATCAGTTGTAATTTCCCTTTTATCATTTCTGATTGAGGTTACTAGAGATTTTACTTTTCTATTTCTAGTTAGTCTGGACAAAGTTTTATCTATTTTATATATTTTTTTTCAAAAAAACAACTCCTTATTTTATTAATTTTCTTTTTTTATATTCTTTTAATTTAATTTTATTTTTTTGCAGTTTTTGGCCAGGGCTGGGTTTGAGCCCGCCACCTCCAGCATATGGGGCCGGTGCCCTACTCAATGAACCACAGGTGCCGCCCTATTTCATTAATTTTCTGAATGATTCTTTTGTTTTCAATTTCATTGATATCTGATTTAATTTTGGATATTTCTTTCCTTCTGCTGGGTTTACACTTAGATTGTCCTTCTTTTTTCAGTTCCATAAGATGGCTTGTGAGTGTGTTGATGAGCTCTCCCGTTTTTTGAATATATGCATCTAAAGTGGTAAATTTTTCTCTCAGACCTACTTTTGCAGTATCCCACAGGTTTTGGTAGCTTGTGTCTTCATTGTTGTTATGCTCACGGAAGTTAATGATTTCCTGTTTTATTTCTCCTTGCACTCAACTCTCATTCAGCAGAAGGTTGTTTAATTCCCCTGCCTTTGTGTGGGGTTGAACGCTTTTTTTGGAGTTGAGTTCCACCTTTAATGTCTTGTGGTCTGAGAAGGTACAAGGTAAAATTTCAATTCTTTTGATTCTGCTGAGGTTTGTGTTGTGTCCTAGGATATGATCAATTTTGGATAATGTTCCATGGGGTGATGAGAAGAATTTATATCCTTTTTCTTTGGGATGGAGTGCTCTCTATATATGTCTATCAAGCACAGTTGTTCTAGGGTCTCACTTAAGTCCCTTATATATTTGTTTAATATCTGTTTAGAGGATCTGTCCAGATCTGTAAGAGGAGTGTTAAAGTCCCCTGTTATTATGGTATTATAGGGCATCATATTTCTCAGACTGAGTAAGACCTGTTTCAAGAATCTGGGATCATTTAAATTGGGTGTATATATATTTAGAATTGAAATGTCTTCTTGTATTTTTCCCTTGACCAATATAAAGTGACCATCTTTGTCTTTTTTGATTTTAGTTGCTTTAAATGCATATGTATCTGAAAACAAGATAACAACTCTTGTTTTCTTCTGAAATCTGTTTGCCTGTAAAATTGTCTTCCAACCCTTAACTCAGAGTTTTAATTTTTCTTTTGAAGTTAGATGTGTTTCCGGCAGACGGCAAATGGATGGCTTATGTTTTTTAATCCAGTCAGCCAATCTATGCCTCTTCAGTGGGGACTTCAATCCATTAACATTTTTTGAGATAATTGATAAATGTGGTAGTGTTCTATTCATCTTATTTCATGAGAGTCCATTGCTTAGTTTTATCTTTTGCATTAGTGTGGAAGTTAGACCCTGTCCTTTAATTTCTGAGTTCTTACTTTGCTGTTGTTCCATCGTGATGGTCAGTGTGTAGAACAGTTCAAAAGCTGGTCTTGTGATAAATTTCCTCAATGTTTGTATATCAGTAAATGGTTTGATTTCTCTGTCAATTTTAAATCTTAGCTTAGCAGGATATAGAATTCTGGGCTGGAGATTGTTCTGTTTAAGTAGGTTGAAGGTCAATGACCATTGTCTTCTTGCTTGGAAAGTTTCATTTGAGAAGTCTGCAGTCACTCTCATGGATTTGCCCCTGTAGGTCAACTGATGCTTACTCCTGGCAGCTTAAAGAATCTTTTCTTTTGTCTTTACTTTGGACAGGTTCATCACTATGTGTCTTGGAGAAGCTCTATTTGATTTGAGATGACCTGGAGCTTAATATTCCTCTGAAAGGTGTGTGTCAGAATCTTTGGCAATGTTTGCGAAATTTTCATTGATAATATTCTCTAGTATGGCTTTCATTCCCCTGAGGCGTTCTTCTTCCCCTTTTGGGATACCTATAACTCACATGTTTGAATGCTTCATAAAGTCCCATAATTCTGTCAGAGAACATTTGGCTTTCTCTCTCTACCTTTCGGGCTCTTTAACTATCTGAGTTATCTCAAGAGGTTTGTCCTCTACCTCCGAAATCTTTCTTCTAATCACGGTCTTATCTGTTGTTGATACTTTCTATTGCATCTTTAAGTTCCCTAATTGACTGCTTCAGTTCCTTCAGCTCTCTTATATCCTTTCTAAATTCTTCATATCGTTCATCTCTTGTTTGATTCTGTGTTTGGATTTCCTTTTGGTTATTTTCCACTTTATTAGCAGTTTCTTTCATTGTTTCCATCATTTCCTTCATAGTTTTCATCATATGTATTCTAAATTCCCTTTCTGTCATTTCTAACATTTCTTTATAGGTGGAATCCTCTGCAGTAGCTACCTCACAGTCCCTTGTGGGGGTTGCTGTGGAATGGTTTTTCTTGTTGCCAGGAGTTTTCTGCTGATTCTTCCTCATGAGTGATATTTTTTTTTTTTACTGTTTCCTTGCCCTAATTTTCCTTTCACTTCCTCTTGCACCTTAAGTTGCCATGCCTGTGGACTAGGGTTTCGATAAGTCCTTTTGGTAGAGGACAAGAAGGATGAGAAGATGGAAGAGCAAGAAAGGAAAAAAGAAAGAAAAAAACTGGAAAAAGAGAAAGGAGAGGGGGTGGATAAAATGGAATATTGACAAAAAGAAGAGAGGCACAGAAAGTGGGAGACAGGAGCAATATTGGTGTACAGTAGGATACTTTTACCCAAATTTATAAACCCCCAGCCTCTGGCCATGCTGGGTTGGCTGTTTCCCTTCAGGTCAGCAACCCTTCATTAACCTTTTAGGACCCAGTATCTCACCTGTATCAAGTAGAGAGGAAAGGCAAAAATGCTATGAATCAAACCAAAAAATGCCAACCGAAAACTTTACAGGATAAAATTGGGGGGGGGGACAAATAATAGGGGTAAAAACACTAGCAAAGATGAAGTTCTAATAGTTTGAACAGGCAATAATGGAAAATTGTGTTTAAAGTAGAGAAATGAAGAAAGAAAAGAAAAAGAAAAAAAAGAAAAGTAGAATCTATAGGGAAAATGTTGAAATTAAAAAACAAAAACAGAAACAAAGCAGTATATATATCTTGCTGGATATTGTCTTGGCAACAAGTGATCTTCTGTGGTGTGAGATGTTAATCATGGTGCTGGTACAGCTGTACGAGTTGGATACTGGAGGCCTCTGCTGATTTCTCAAACCCCGTAGGGTGGAGAGCCTAAATCTCTCCTTCACCTGTTTAAAAGGAACTTTAAACTGCTAACCTTGGGTAAGCAGAAGCTTTCCCAGAAAAGCTCTTGTCATTGGCATCACTCCTGAAGTGACTATCCACTTACCCAGTGTGCCAAAACTGGTCTCACTCTATGCCCCTGAGGGCTAAGGCTCTAAGGAGTTTCAGTCCCAGCCTTTAGGCTGCTCAGTCACTAGATTACTCACTTCCACCTGATGCTTGCTCTGCAACCCTGAGGGCAGAGCTTGCCAAGGCATTTCTCCCACAATGGCTCTGCAGGGCACAAAGCCAAGCACGATTAGCTCCAATCAGCTCAGCAGCTCAGTCTGGGGCCCTAGACAACATTTACAGTCCTCTGAACTCTTGTTCAAGTTCCCACAAGGTAGGTCAACTGAGTGCTAAGTCCAAGAAAACCAAAACAGTTCACATGTAAGGCCTTTCCAGTTTGCAGTCTCACTGCTGCTGTACTTACAGCTGTCAGTGGGATTAGACTGAATGAACACATGCAAACACTTGTCAGTTCTCCACTGCTTTTGTCCTCTTTTTGGGGTCTAGAAGTCACACACTGACACCCCGTGTCCCCAAAGGGATGTTTCTGGGCAGATCCCACCAGCCAGAGATGCCTGGAGTCTTCTCTCCCCAGACTCACTGTCCCCAGTTGCAAGGAAGATGTTACTCGGCCATCATCTTGATCCGAGAGCCTTATACCAATTTTCTTAAGTGTTCTAATCATGAATGCATAAGGGATATTATCAAAAGTTTATTCTGCATCAGTTGAGAGAATCATATGGTCTTTGTTTTTTTAATTTGTTAATGTGATGAATCATATTTATAGATTTACGTATATGGAACCAGCCTTGAGACCCTGGGATAAAACCCAATTGGTCATGGTGTATAATTTGTTTGATGTGTTGCTGGATTCTGTTTGTTAGGATCTTTCGAGTATAGTAGGTCAATTTCCTTCAGATTTTCATATTTCTGAGAATAAAGTTTCTTGTAATATTCATTAAGGATTTTTTGAATTTCTGAGGAGTCTACTGTTATTTCATCATTACCATTTTTGATTGATGAAATTGGAGATTTTACTCTTTCTTTCCTGGTTAGGTTAGCCAAAGGTTTATCTAATTTATTGACTTTTTTAAAAAAACAACTTTTTGATTTATTGATCTTTTGTATAATTATTTTGTTTTCAGTTTCACTTAATTCTGCTCTAATTTTGTTTATTTCTTTTCTTCGGCTGGGTTTGGGGTTGCAATGCTTTTCCTTTTCCATTGCTTGAGATGTCCCATTAAGTTGTTAACTTCCTCTTTCCATTCTCTTGAGGAAGGCTTTTCAGTGCTACGAATTTTACTCTTATGACTGCTTTTGTGTTATCACAGAGGTTCTGATAATTCATATCATCATTACTGTTTTGTTCCAAAAATTTGGTAATTTCCTTCTTAATCTCCTCTATGACCCAGCTATCATTCAGCATAAGGTTATTTAGCTTCTATGTTTTTGTATGAGCATGTAGATTCCTGTTGTTACTGAGTTCCACTTTTACTCCATGATGGTCCAAGAAGATGCAAGGAATGATTTTTATTCTTTCAAATTTGAGGAGGTTATGCTTGTGACCTAAATTGTGATCGATTTTGGAGTATGTTCCATGGGTTGATGAGAAGAAGGTGTATTCATTTCTGTTAGGATGAAATGTTCTGTAGATGTTTGTTAAATCCAAATGTTGATTGGTTAAATTTACATCTAAAGTTTATTTACTTAGTTTCTTATTGGAGGATCTAGCCAACACTGCCAAAGAAGTGTTAAAATCTCTGACTATAATGGTGCTGGAAGAAATCAAGTTGCTCATGTCTGTTAGAGTCTGTCTTATAAATTGAGGCACATTCTTGTTGGGTGCATAAATATTAATACTTGAAATCTCATCATATTGAGTATTACCCTTAACAAATATGAAGTGACCATCCGTATCTTTCCTTACTTTCATGGGTTTAAAGACTATTGTATCTGCAAATAAAATTGCAGCTCTTTCTTTTTTCTAATTTCCATTTGCCTGAAATATAGATGACCATCCCTTCACCCTGAGTCTATATTTATCTTTTAAGATGAGATTCTTGTATGCAGCAGATATCTGGCCTGAGTTTTTGTATCCAGTTATTCAACCTGTGCCTCTTCAGAAGACAATTTAAGCATTCACATTAATTGAGAATATTGACAAGCCTGGAAGAATTTTGGGTACTGAGCTTTTTGAAAGTCTGCTGGACATTTTTAATCCTTTTGCCACTGTGGAAGTTGGACTTTGATCAAAAGATTCTGAGTGAGTTTACTTTTGCGTTGGAGGATTGCACTGGTCATTATGAAAGATAGGTCTGAGAATAACCTGGAGAGGTGGTTTAGTTATGGCAAATTTCTTCAACATGTGAATGCCTTTAAAGTATTTAATTTCTCCATCATAGATGAAACTCAGTTTCATTGGATACAGGATCCTGGGTTGAAAGTCATTTTGTTTTAGGAGATTAAAAGTCGATGATGAGCCTCTTCTAGCTTGAAATGATTAAGCAGAGAGATCTGCAGTCATTCTAATATTCTTCCCCTTGTAGGTTGTGTTTTTATTATGTCTGGCTGCTTTTGGAATTTTCTCCTTCATATTAACTTTAATGAAGTTTATTATGATGTGCAAGGAGGTTGACTTATTTGGGTTGAGTTGTGATGGGGTTCTGAAACTGTCTGCTATCTGAATTTCATAATCTCTTGCCATGTATGGAAAGTTCTTCTTCATAATCTCATTAAAAAGGGCCTCTGTGCTTTGCGAAGCAACTTCATTGCCTTCAGGAATTCCTATAAGGCAAATATTAGTTTTCTTCAAATTATCCCAAATCTCTCTGAGAGAATGATCCATTTTTGCTCTCCATTTCTCTTTCTCCTTGAGCATTTGGAAGCGTTCAAAAGTGTTGTCTTCAGTGTCAGAAATCATAACTTCTGCTTGTTCCATTCTGTTACTAAGGGATTTCATTGTATTTCTCAGATCTTTGAGGGCTGCAATTTCTTGTTTCAGTGTGTCAAAATCTTTGATGATTTGGTCTTTGAATTCATCAGATACTTGAGAAAACTTTTGAATTGCTCCATGAATTTCTAATTCCAACTTTACCTCCATTCTATTAATCTTATTTGCAATCCAAACTCTGAATTCAATTTTTGACATCTCAGCCATTTGTCCATAAATGGAATTTTCAATTGTATCTGTCGTATCGTTCCTTGGGGGACTTGATCTATTCTGGTTATTCAAGTCACCGGAGTTTTTCCACTGATTCCACCCCATAATTGTTTTACACCATTTGGCTAGATGGGCAGATAAGGTGAAATGGGGGGGTGAGCTCTTGGAGTAGTGATTATCTAGCCCTTTACCCAAGAGCTGTGGCAGGTGTCTGTACCTTTTCCCCTAAAGCTTTGCAAAGGTCTCATACAGTGCTATGACCTGGAGCACAGGGGACTTATTTGGTATGGTGAGCCTAAGTGGCTCTGTCTTGTTTTCCGCTGGTCTCTGTCCTACCCTAGTGAATTAGTTACTCTGGGTTGAAGTCTCAGCTGTGGAGGAATACCAACAATTACACCCCCCCACTTCCCACAGGCAACAACTGGAAAAGGAAAATCAAACCTTCCCACAACTACACACTCAAGGTACCACTTTGGATAATCCTTGGGTAATTGGTCCAGTCTGAGAGATCCAAATCAATTGTCCCAGTCAGCTGCCCGTCTCAAGTGAGGGAGTTCAAAAGGTCTCTGGAAACTAGATAGCAGAAGACTGCTGGTAGCTCATGTATGACTCATTCTAGTGCTCTATGGAGTCAGAAGGATGCCCCTAGCAAATGAATTCGTCTTGGAAAGTGGATGCCTCCTTCCCCACCTTGCACCTCTGTCACACCCGGTCACTGGTAACCCTGCAAGGGCTATGACCCAGTTCTCTCCAATGAGCAGATGCTCCAGGGGTTTGAACCTGCCAGAATCACAGAGAGATCTTATGTCTCCTTGGTCAGGCCTCCACACTCTGCCACCATCCAGAAGGGTAAGCTGAGGCCTGACAACCTCAGGTGGTTAATGGAAGCTGGGGTGGTTCACTCAGTTCCAGCTCTGCCCCTGTTTGATGTTGCTGACACTTATATTTGTGAAGAATTTGTGATTCTGTCCTGGCTATATTCACCTATGGACCAGGTGCTTATTTGAGTTCATAGAAACTGTGACTCAGCCCCGGTCTGTGCCACTGCCCAGAGCTGGTGTTTCTGTTTCCCTTGCAGTCTGTGTTTGGGTGGGTGTGGCTCACTCGGCTCAGACTCCATGGGGGTCAGGCCCCCAGACCTCGGGGTGAGAGTGGAGGGGAGTGCTGGGAGTTCAGAATTTCAGGTAGAGAATATATACATATATACAGTTTTTTTTTTTTTTGCAGTTTTTGGCCAGGTCTAGGTTTGAACCCACCACCTCCAGCATATGGGGCCAGTGCCCTACTCACTGAACCACAGGCACTGCCCCAATATATACAGTTTTATGCCTAGCAGGGGAAGGAGGTCTGGTTTTTAGAGGGTATCTCCTATAGGATAAAATGGGAGGATGTTTGAAGTCTGCTCGTTTGTTTGCAGAAAGTATACTGTGAGTCATTCTCATGGGGGAGGGGACTCCCATCTGTTTGGTGAAGGATTTTGTACCTTTTGTTTGTATCCTTGGGGTCTCAGCTCGCTTCAGCAGGGTTGATGTATGTTTTTCAGCTTTCTCTATTGGCTCAGCTCCAAATCATTGGCTTACTTCCTAAACTTCCGTCCTTTAAGTCTCCTTCTGGATGGGAGCCTCTGTGGAAAGCTGGCTCCAGTCGGCCATCTTGCCTTTTCTGTGGTTTTCTTTTAGTAGTGGCACTGCATTACATATAAAGGAAATAAAGAAAAATGAAAATAAAATAACAGACCTCAAAAATATCTGCAATGACAATAATGTTTGAGAAGCCTCATTTACTGTTTGTCAGGTACAAGTGCATGGTGATAACAGTTTACGTGAAATAGATCAGAATGAAGAAAGGTAAATCTGAGTTCTTTATTTCCTTGTGAAGGGATGTAAGCATTGGTTGTTTTTTCTGGAAACAGAACGGTATAGTGCACCTAAGCTAGAGCATACTGAATTATGATAATGCTGTTTAACAATTAAAATGAGAAGAAGTGACTTAGACAAGGAGCAATTTCAGTAAATAATTGCCATAAAACCCTGACTGAACTGGATGAGCTTAAAAGCCCCTTGAGATTATTATTCTACTAGGAAAGGCAATGGAAAAATAGATGACAGCTGAATAAGAAAACAGAGTTCAAGGGAGTTTTCTTTCTTTTTTTTAAATAGAAGTTGTTAGAGTATGTTTGTATGCTGCTGGGAAAGATCCAGTACAGAAGGTCATCTATTTGAAATTTAATTTTGTTTACATGTCTAAGCACTGGAAAGCTTGGCGCATTATGTTTTAAGCATTTGTAGTAAACTAATTGTCCTTAGAAAATGTATAGTCTTAAGATAAGAGGTTGATCCCTTGGAATTTGATCAGCAATGGAATATTCTAATTTAATTGAACATGTAAATGATGTCCTAAAAGTTAAACTATCATATGTTGGATTTTTAAAATTATGTACTAAACATACAAACCATCAGACCATGCTGAGTAGAGTCTAAATATTCCTTGATGCCTGTACACATGTATATTACAGTACCATTGCCACTAGCATTATGAGTAGCTGTGATTTGGTAAGGCACTCTAAAATATCAGGTATGTCAACTGTATAGTTATTAAATGGTGGGAGAAGGGAGGATTTTGTTTATGTTCAATAGAAGAGCATACAATTGATAATCTTTTACAGATTACTCCCTTTGGATGATAAACTTGTAAAGGGTAAAATCATGTTTCATTTCCCTGTATCAACAGTGTCATTGACAGGTATCAGTTAAGTATTTGTCTACTACTTGAATAAACAGTTCACTAAATGAATGAATGCCTGTTGATAAATTTCTTTTGGAAAAATTTATTTTCAGTTTATGGAAAGGTTTCCAAAATATCCTTGGTATAAAGTCATTTTATTTATAAAAATATTTGCAAGATTCAAAATTATCATGTATAATTGTAGCCAGAAATGGAACAATAAATGGATTCGTCTGCTATTGTATCACTTTCACAGCATATAGGAAAACACTTGGTTTGCAATCAGTATTTTTTTAGTTTGAATGTTGTCTGCAACAGACTAGCTGTGTGAACTCGGGGAAATTTTGTGGCCTTTCTGTGCCTAGTTTGTTTGCTTCTTTTTTTATAAATTTATTTTTTTCAAATTAAAATGAGTGTATAAACTTTTAGGTTACATTGTCCTCACTTCCAGGGTAAAATTCCATTTGTAAAAGAGCCCCTCACCCAGGGGGCATGTCGTACACCCTCACGATGTGCACATTAGGTGATATCCCACTTTATGGCCTCTCTCCTTCTGCCAATTATCCTCCCCTCCTGCCTTCCTCTATCCCTGTAAGAGGCTATAGCTGTGTTTTCTTGTTCTTACAAGCATGTAATTGTTTATATATTGATTTCATATTAGTATGGAGTACATTTGATATTTATTTTTGTATTCTTGTAGTACTTCACTAAGAAGAATGTATTTCAGCTCCATCCAGGTAAATGCAAAAGATTTAAAGTCTCCCTCTTTTATAATGCCTGAATAGTATTTCATGGTATATATATGCCACAGTTTGTTGATCCATTCATGGGTTGATGGGCACTTAGGTTGCTTCCATGACTTGGCAATTAGGAAATGAGCTGCAGTAAACATTCTGGTGAAAATGTCTTTTTGGTAAAATAATTTTTCTTTTCTGGTAGACACCTAGTAATGGTATTGTGGGATCATATGGAAGGTCTACTTTTAGAACTTTGAAGATTCTCCATACTTATTTCCAAAAAGGCTGTATTAGGTTACAATCCCACCAGGTGTGTAAAAGTGTTCTCTTCTTAGCACATCTACACCAGCATCTGCAGTTTTGAAACTTTGTGATGTGGGCTAATCTTATTGGAGTTAGGTGATATATCAGAGTGGTTCTTATTTGCATTTCTCTGATGATTAAAGATGATGAGCATTTTTTTATGTGTTTCCTGGCCATGTGTCTGTCATCCTCAGAAAAGTTTGTTAAAATCTCTTGCCCATGTATAGAGGGGGTTGTTTGTACTTTTCTCATTGTTTAATTAGAGTTCTCTGTACATTCTAGTTGTCAGGTCATTGTCAGATTCATAACACACAAAAATATTCTCCCATTCTGAAGGCTGTCTTTGTTTGTGGTACCCTTAGCTGCGCAAAAGCTTTTTAGCTTGATCAAATCCCAGTAATTTATTTTTGGTGTTGCTGTAATTGCTAGGGAGGTCTTCTGCATAAGGTTTTCTTTTTACCAGGCCAATATCATCAGTGTTTTCCCCATACTCTCTTGTAGATTTATTTTTTAAATTAAACTATAACTGTGTACATTATGAGGTATAATGCACTGATTTTATGTACCATTTGGAATGGTTACATCAAACTGGTTAACATAGCCTTCACCACGTTTACTTAATTGTCGTGTTAAAACATTTATACTCTACTTTTAATAGGTTAGACATGTACCTTTGCAATGTACACCATAGGTGAGGTCCCGCCTTTTACCCTCCTTCCACCCAAACTGCTCCCCTCCCCTCCCTCTTCTCGTCTCTCCTTCGTCATGGACTATAGTTGTGTTTTATCTTCCATATAAAAGTATGGGTGGCAATATATTGGTTTCATAATACTACTGAGTACTTTGGATACTTATTCTTCCATTCTTGAGATACTTTACTGAGAATAATATGTTCCAGCTCCACCCATGTAAACTTAAAAAAATATAAAGTCTCCATCTCTTATATTCCACAGTATAAATAAACCAGGGTTTATTAATCAATTCATGGGTCGATGGGCACTTAGGCTTCTTCCATGACTTGGCAATTATGAATTGAGCTGCAATGAACAATCTGGTTCAAATATCTTTATTGCCAAATGATTTTTGGTCCTTTGGATATACACCAAGTAGAGGAATTGCAGGATCAAGTGGAAGGTCTACATTTAGATCCCTGAGTGTTCTCCAAACTTCCTTTCAAAAGGAATGTACTAGCTTGCATTCCCACCAGCAGTGCAGAAGTGTTCCCTTTTCTCCACATCCATGCCAACATCTTTAGTTTGGGGATTTTGCTATATGGGGTACTCTTACTGGAGTTACATGATATCTCAAAGTAGTTTTGATTTGCATTTTTATGGTGATTAAAGATGATGAGCTTTTTTTCATGTGTCTGTAGCCCATGCACCTGTCTTCTGCAGAGAAGCTTCTGTTGAAGTCTCTTCGATGAAATGGCATCACTTCTTCTTTTCTTATTAGTAAATTTGAGGTTTCTGTGGATTCTGATTATCAAACCTTTCTCAGAAACACAACCCACAACTATTTGCTCACATTCTGAGGGCTGTCTGCTTGCTTCTCTTACTGTGTTCTTGGCTGTGCAGAAGCTTTTTAGTTTGATCAGATCCCAATAGTATATTTTTGGTGATGTTTCAATTGCTTGGGGGGTCCTCCTCATAAAGTATTCTCCCAGGTCAATTTCTTCAAGGTTTTTCCCTGTACTCGCTCCAAGAATCTTTATGATGTCTTAAGTTTAAATCTTTTATCCAGTAAGAGTCAATTTTTCTTAATAGTGACAGGCGTGGGTCCACTTTCAGTCTTCTACAAGTTGCCAGCCAATTCAACCAGCACCATTTGTTAAATAGGAAATCTTTCCCCCAATTTATGTTTTGATAGTCTTATCAAAGATCAAATGATGGTAAAAGTCTGAGTTTATCTCTTGGTTATCTATTCTGTTCCGTGTATCTAACTATCTAATTTTGTGCCAGTACCATGCTTTTTTGATCACTATAGATTTATAGTATAGTATGAAGTCTGGTACTGTCATTCCTCCTGATTTGTTTTTATTTCTGAGTAATGTCTTGGCTATTCAAGGTTTTTTCTGATTCCATGCAAAAAAGCACTACTATTTCTTCCAGATCTTTAAAGTATGACAGTGGTGCTTTAGTAGGGATTGGGTTTTTCTTTTGGGGGGGATATTTTGTGTAGTTTAAGCTATTTCAGTACTTGATATAGATCTATTTAACATTTCCAACTCTTTCTGGCTGAGTCTAAGAACGTGTTGTGCTTCCAGATATCAGTCAATTTCCTATAGATTTTCATATTTCTGAGAACAGAGGTTTTTATAGTATTCATTAAGGAGTTTTTGAATTTCTGAGGTGTCCATTGTTATTTCACTTTTATGATTAATGATTGATTAGAAATTTTACTTTTCTATTTCTGGTTGGGTTAGCTAACAGCTTACAATTTTGTTAATTTTCTCAAAAAAACAACTTTTTTTTAAATAGAAACAGAATCTCACTTTATCACCCTCAGTAGAGTGCCTTGGCATCACACAGCTCACAGCAACCTCCACCTCCTGGACGTAGGTGATTCTCTTGCCTCCACATCCTGAGAAGCTGGGACTACAAGCGCCCACCACAACACCCGGCTGTTTTTCTGTTTTGCAGTTCCACTGAGGCCAGGTTTGAACCTGCCACCTTTGGTATATGGGGCCAAAGCCCTACTCGATGAGCCACAGGCACTGCCCAAAAAAACCAACTTTTTGAATTATTAATCTTTTGAATGATTCTTATGTTTTCAATTTCATTTATTTCTCCTCTAGCTTGGTTATTTCCTTTCTTCTGCTGGTTTTGCAGTTGGAATGTTCTTTCTTTTCCAGTTGCTGGAGATGTCCCATTAAGTTGTTGACTTACTCTCTTTCTATTCTCTTGAGGAAGGCTTGCAATGCTATAAATTTCCCTCTTAGGGCTGCCTTTGCAGTAACGAATAGGTTGTGATAATTCTTGACTTCCTTGTCATTATGTTCCCCAAATTTGGTAATCTCCCTCTTAATCTCATCTATGACCCATCTATCATTCAACATAAGGTTATTTAGTTTTCTGGACCTTTTTTGAGTATGAAGATTCCTGTTGTTGTTGAGTTCCACTTTTATTCTGTGGTGGTCTGAGAAAATACAAGGAATAATTTCTATTATTTTAAATTTGCTGAGGTTAGACTTGTGACCTAAGATGTGATCAATTTTGGATGATGTTTCCTGGGCTGATGAGAAGAATGCGTATTAAGTTTTGTTAGAAAGAAATGTTCTATAGATATCTGTTGAGTACATTTGTTGTAGGGTCAAGTTTAAGTCCAATGATTCTTTGTTTAGTTTACTCTGCAAGGATCTATTCAACATTGTCAATGGGGTGTTAAATTATCTGACTATTATAGTACAGGAAGGTATCAAATTTTTCATTTCTTTTAGGGTTTCCTTTATAAATTGTGGATCATTGTGGTTGTGCACATAAATATTAATATTGGAAATCTGTTCATGTTGAGTGTTTCCCTTGACAAATATGAAATGACCATCCTCATCTTTCCTTACCTTTTTTGGTTTAAAGCCTATTGTACCTGCAAATAAAACTCAAACCCCCAGCTTTTTAAAATTTCTTTTTGCATGAATCCTAGATGTCCATCCCTTCACCCTGAGTCTATTTTATGGGGGGGAGGATTGAATAAAAATTTTATTAAAAATTACAAGTGTCCCCCTGCCTCCACACTGGACCCCTCCCACCTGGCTAGTGACTCTGGGAACTGCATGACTCTGCACCAGACCCTGTTCTCTGGGCCAGAGACTTTGGATAATGCATGACTCCACGTCAGGCAGCTACTGCCCAGCCAGAGACTCCAGGAGCCAAGCGACTCAGTGCTGGGGTCCACCTGCCCGGCAACAGACCCCTAGAACTGCGCAACTGCACACTGGGCCCTGCCTGCCTGGCCAGAGACTCCAGGAGCCCTGCAATTCCACACTGGGCCCCGTCCACCCAGGTAGGGACTCCGGGAATGTTCAACCAGTGCCCTCACACCAGCTTCCCCCTGCCTGCCTGCTGGCATCTCCCATCCAGCCAGGGACTTTGGGAGCCACGTGACCTGTGTCCTCCCTCTGGAGCCCTCCTTGCCTCTGCAAGGAACCCTCCGCCTGGCCAGAGACTACTAGAGCCTCGGATTCTTTTTGTCAAAGTCACCAGGAACAAGGCAGTCCCAGAACCTTGCACAGAATCCACTGCTCCACTGCTGGACTCATGTGTCCCACATTCTGGAGCTGCTCACACAGCCAGAACTCCCTGGCTGGGGCAGCCCCAGAGAAGGTACACAGGGTCACTTCCAACAAAGTTACAGCAACAAGAGAGTGATAATGTGGGGTCTAATCTTGAAGAGATGCCTACCCAACTCTGAGTATGGCCAGAGGAAATCAGAATTCACTCTATAGGGATACTGGTGCTGCAGAGCAACAGGGGCAAACGTGCGGTGGCTAAGGGAGAAAAGCATTCACTGACCTGTTACCATCAGGATTAGACTGAGTCCAAGTGGAACACTCGCCAGTGGATATTGAGTACCCAAGGCAGACAACAGTGAAAAACAATCATGAGGCGGAATCAATGGGAAAAACTTTGGCAACATGAATAATCAGAGTAGATCAACTTCCCCCAAGGATCAATAAGGCACACACAGCACAAGATCCCATTTATAAACAAATGGCTGAGATGTCAGAAATAGAGTTCAGAATCTAGGTACTAAATAAGATCAGCAGAATGGAGGGAAAGATGGAATTAGAATTTCAAGCAGTAATCTAAAAGATGTCTCAAGAATTCAACAAATTCAAAGACAAAATGACCAAAGAGTTTGACACATTGAGGCAAGACTTTGCAGCCCTCAAATTTCTGAAAAATACAGTAGAATATCTCAGTAACAGAATGGAACTGCAGAAGAAAGGATTTCTGACATTGAAGACAAAGCTTTTGAACACTCAAAAATGCTGAAAGAGGAAAAGAAGTGGAGAACAAAAACGGATCATTCTCTCAGGGAGCTCAGGGTTAATTCAAAGAGATCTAATATTCACCTTATAGGAATACCTGAAGGTGCTGAGAAGGATACAGAGGCTTTACTTCATGAAATAATCAAAGAAAAATTTCCAGACATGCCAAGAGATCCTGAAATTTAGATAGCAGACAGTTTCAGAACACTAGAATGCCTCAACCCAAATAAAAATTCTCATAGATACATTACAATTAACTTCAGCAAAGTTAATATGAAGGAGAAAATTCTGCAAGCTATAAGATGTAAAAATTCCATAACCTATAAGAAGAAGAATATGAGAATGACTGCAGATCTGTCAGCTGAAAACTTTCAAACTAGAAGAGGGTGGTCATCGACCTTTAATCTCCTCAAACAAAATAACTTTCAACATAGGATCCTGCATCCTGTGAAACTGAGTTTCATCTATGACGAAGAATTTAAATACCTTAATGACATTCACATGTTGAAGAAATTTGCCATAAATAAACCAGCTCTCTAGGGTATCCTCAGGCCTTTCCTCCATAATGAACAACACCACCCTCCACCACCAAAGTGAATCCACTCAGAAACTTTTGATCAAATTCCAACTTCCATAGTGGTGAAAGGATTAAAAATGCCCACTGGACTTTCAAAAAACTTGATACCAAAAACTATCTGGTTTATCATTACTCTCAATTAACGTGAATGGCTTAAATTGCCCTCTAAAGAGGCACAGGATAGCTGACTGGATACAAAAACTCAGGTCAGACATCTGCTGCATTCAAGAATCTCACCTAATGTTAAAAGATAAACATAGACTTAGGGTGAAGGGATGGTCATCTATAATTCAGGCAAATGGAAAGCAGAAAAAAATCAGGAGTTGCAATTTTAGGAAAGATAATGATGGTCACTTCTTATTAGGGAAGGTTCACACTCAACATGATGAGATTTCAATTATTGACATTTATGCACCCAACTCTAACGTGCCTCAATTTATAAGAGAAACTCTAACAGACATGAGCAACTTGATTTCCTCCAGCATCATAATTGTTGGGAACTTTAACACTCCTTTGGTATTGTTGGATAGATCCTCCAAAAAGAAGCTAAGCAAAGAAATTTTAGACTTAAATTTAACCATTCAACATTTGCAGCTAACAGACATCTTCAGAACATTTGATCCTAACAAAACTGAATACACATTCTTCTGATCAGCCCATTCTCCAAAACTGATCACATCTGAGGTCACAAATCTAACCTCAGCAAATTTAAAAGGATAGAAATCATTCCTTGTATTTTCTTGGGCCATCAGGGAATAAAAGTTGAACTCAGTAACAATAGAAATCTGCATACGCATACAAAAACATGGAAGTTAAATAACCTCATGCTGAATGATAGCTGGGTCATAGACGAGATCAAGAAAGAAATTACCAAATTTTTGGAATACAACGATAATGAAGACACAAACTATGAGAACCTCTGGGATACCACAAAGGCAGTTCTAAGAAGAAAATTTATAGTATTGTAAGCCTTCCTCAAGAGAACAGAAAGATCAGAAGTCAACAACTTAATGAGGCATCTCAGGCAAAGAAAGGAAGAACTGGAAAAGGAAGAACATTCCAACCCAAAACCCAGCAGAAGAAAAGAAATAACTAAAGTTAGAGCAGAGAAAAAAAAAAATAAAAATAAAAAAGTTAGAGCAGAACTAAATGAAATTGAAAACAAAAGAATCATATGAAAGATCAACCAATCAAAGAGTTGATTTTTTGAAAAGGACAATAAAATAGATACACCTTTGGCTAACCTAACCAGAAGAATAAAATCCCTAATTTCTTCAATCAGAAATGATAAAGGCCAAATAACAACAGACCCCTCACAAGTTCAACAAATCATTAATGAATGCTACATAAAACTCCATTCTCAGAAGTATGAAAATCTAAGGAAATACATCAATATTTGGAAACATGTCACCCTCCTAGACTTAGCCAGACAGAAGTGGATATGTTGAACAAACCTATAACCAGTTCTGAAATAGCATCAACTATAAGAAATCTCCCCAAAATGAAAAACCAGGGATCAGATGGCTTCACAACAGAATTCTATCAAACATTTAAAGAGGAACTAATTCCTATATTTCTTAATCTTTTCCAAAACATAGAAAAAGAAGGAATACTTCTCAATACATTCTATGAAGCAAATATCATCCTGATACCAAAACCAGGAAAATACCTAAAAAGAAAAGAAAATTATAGAACAGTATCTCTACTGAATATTGATGCAAAAATATTCAATAAGATCCTAGCAAACAGAATTCAACAACACATCAAACAAATTATACACCATGACCAGGTGGGTTTCATCCCAGGGTCCCAAGGATGGTTCAATATACATAAATACATAAATGTATTACATCATGTAAACAAATTACATAACAAAGACTATATGATTCTCTCAATAGATGCAGAAAACTCTTTTGACAATATCCAGCATCCTTTGTTGATGAGAACGCTTAAGAAAATAGGTGTAGAAGGAGCATTTCTTAAACTGATAGGGGCCATCTACAGCAAACACACAGCCAACATAGTTTTGAATGGAGTAAAATTGAAATCATTTCCACTCAGATCAGGAACCAGACAAAGATGCACACTGTCTCCACTGCTTTTAAACATTGTAATAGAAGTATTAGCCACTGCAATCAAGCAAGAGAAGGCAATCAAGGGGATTCAAATAGGACCAGAGGAGATCAAACTGTCACTCTTCACAGACGATATGATTATATATCCGGAAAACCCCATGGAATAAACTACAAAACTCCTAGAAGTTATCAAGGCAAAGTCTTGAGAAATGTCTCAGAATACAAAATTAACATTCATAAATCTGTAGCCTTTATATATACCAACAATAGTTAAGAAGAAAAAAACATCAAGTACTCTGTTCCCTTTACAATAGTGCTAAAGAAGATGAAATATATGGGAGTGTATCTAACTAAGGATGTGAAAGATCTCTATAAAGAGAACTATGAAACTCTGAGAAAAGAAATAGCTGAAGATATTAACAAATGGAAAAATTTACCATGCTCATGGCTGGGTAGAATCAACATCGTTAAAATAGCTATACTATCTAAAGCAATCTAATTTAATTTGATCCCTATTAAAGCACTTCTGTCGTACTTTAAAGACCTGGAAAAATTAGTACTTCCTTTTATATGGAAACAGAAAAAACCTCAATAGGCAAAACCTTACTCAAAAATAAAACAAATCGAGAGGAATCACTCTTCCAGACTTCAGACTATACTACAAATCAATAGTGATCAGAACAGCATGGTACTGGCACAAAAATAGAGAGGTAGCTGTATGGAACAGAATTGAAGACCTGGAGGTGAACCCATACACTTATCATCATTTGATTTTTGATAAACCTATTGAAAATATAAATTGGGGGAAAGATTCCCTATTCAATAAATCATGGGTCCTCAAACTACAGCCTGTGGGCCACATGCTTCGGTGTGAATTGTATTTGTTCCCATTTTGTTTTTTACTTCAAAATAAGATATGTGCAATGTCCATAGGAAGTTGTTCATAGTTGTTTTTTTTTTTTTTTTTAAACTATAGTCTGGCCCTCCAATGGTCTGAGGGACAGTGAATTGGCCCCCTGTTTAAAATGTTTGAGGACGCCTGCAATAAATGGTGCTGAGTGAACTGGCGGGCGACCTGTAAAAGAGTGAAACTAGACTCACACCTTTCTCCTCTAACAAAA
>CAUYON010132229.1:0-27954 GCA_963573935.1 Arctocebus calabarensis
AAACAGATAAATGAAATCACTCATGATGAAGAATCAGCAGAAAACTCCTGGCATCATGAAAAACCAATCTAAAGCAACCTCCCCAAGGGGCTGTGAGGTAGATACTGCGCAGAGGATTCCACCTATAAGGAAATGTTAGAAATGACAGAAAGGGAATTTAGAATACAGATGATGAAAACAATCAAGGAAATGAAGGAAATATTGAAGGAAAATGCTGATAAAGTGGGAAAAAATCCCAAAACGGAATCAAGTAAGAGATGAACGCTATGAAGAATATAAAAAGGATATGGCAGAGATGAGGGAACTGAAACAGTCAATTAGGGAACTTAAAGATGCAGTAGAAAGTATCAACAACAGAATAGACCATGCAGAAGAAAGAATTGCAGAGGTAGAGGACAAAGCTCTTGAGATAACTCAGATAGTTAGAGGCAGACAAGAAGACAGAACGTACACTGACAGAATTATGGGACTCTATGAAGCATTCAAACGAGTTATAGGTATCCCAGAAGGGGAAGAAGAATGCCCCAGGGGAATTCTAGTATTCTCTTCATACTAGAGAATATTATAAATGAAAATTTCCCAAATATCAACATGCTCTACAAAGCAAATATCACCCTGATACCATAACCAGGAAAAGACCTGACTAAAAAGAAGAATTTCAAACCAATTTCACTCATGAATATAGATGCAAAAATTCTCAACAAAATCCTAGCCAATAGATTACAGCTTATCATTAAAAAAGTCATACATTTTTTTTATAATTTTATTTAATCATAATTGTGTACATTGGTGCAATCATAGGGCACAATGTGCTTCATACACAATCAGAACTATTTTGATCGTACTGTTACAGATAGCCTTCGTGGCATTTTCTTGATCACTATATAAAGACATTGATACTCTACATTTAATAAGTTTCCCCAGTACCCTGCTAAGATTTTTCAACCTTTAAAAATGTACAAATCATTCTTAGCTGGAGAACTGTACAAAAATAGGCTGCAAGGCTGGACCTTTGTTTAGAATGTCTGGGTTCTCCTTCCCCTTTCTGGCTTCCTTTGTTCTCTTCCATTGGTGTTAAACATAGGAACCTAATGGAACTGGTGCAGACCACCTTCCCTTTGCTTTCATTTTCTATGGTTTCCCTTTGTTCTCCAACACTCATCTTATAGCTGAGCCTTTTGAGAAAGCTAGGTTCTTCAGTAAAGGCATGTGGTGGCTTTGTTTCTGGTCACTATGACTTTATATATGGTCTTTTTTTTTTTTTTTCTTTGAGACAGAGTCTCACTCTGTCTCCTAGGCTAGAGTACCATGATGTCAGCCTCGCTCACAGGAACTTCAAACTCCTGGGCTCAAGTGATCCTCCTGCCTCAGCCTCCTGAGCAGTTGGGACTACAGGTATCCACTGTGATGCCCAGTTAATTTTTCCATTTTTAGTAGAGATGGTGTCTTGCTTTTGCTCAGGCTGCTCTCAAACTCCTGAGTTCAAGTGATCCTCTTTCCTCGGCCACCCAGAGTGGTAGGATTACAGGTGTGAACCATCTCACTGGGCTTTTTTTTTTTTTTTTTTTGAGACAGAGTCTCATTTTGTAGCCCTCAGTAATGTGCTGTGGCATCATAGCTCACAACAAGCGATCCTCTTGTCCCAGCCTCCTAAGTAGCTGGGACTACAGGCACCCACCACAGTGCCTGGGTATTTTTTTAGAGACAAGGTCTCACTCTTGCTCAGGTGGGTCTCCAACTCCTGAGTTCAAGCAATCCACCTGTCACGGCCTCCCAGAGTGCTAGGATTATAGGAGGGAGCCACCTTGCCCAGCCTAAATGGTCTTTTTCAACCACCACATATCCAGGAAATGCTTCCCTAAGTTAAGAGAATTGCTGTGGATTGTTGTGAAAAGTATCACTTTATCCTTGCCTTTTATCCTAAACATTTTAAAGCACTTTCTCATGTAAGCTCTGTGAGGGTATAGCTTTTTGCTACTTTGTTCTCTGCTGTGTCTGCCAGCATGATAACTGGTGCCTACTAGGTTCCACTGGGTCTTGACAACTATCTAGCACCCATCACACAAAGGGTACATTTTATTTTGCAGCCAGGCAGCACGAAAGCATTTGCATGGTGTCCTATATCATCTCAGCACCACCCCTCAGAAGTAGAGAGTAGCCCTTCCACTGAAGAAGCGGTATCTAAGGCTCAGAGGGGCCCCCTGACTTGCCAAGTCATATGATTTGCATCGGTGAGGACAGGACTGCTATTTTTTGATCCAGCTCATTATGTGGCCCCTCAGCACCCCCAGATGTTCTGTGTGTCATTTGGAGGAGTTTGTGAGTAGTGCCTTTGACTGTTTCCCAGGCTGTGGTTTATTTCCTTAATCACTTTAAGGATTTTGAATTTTTCACGAGCCATGTACCACCTATATATACTATTATTAACTTTTTTTTTTTGCTATAAATGGACTCACTTTTATTTTTACTTTCAAAAATCATGACAAGGAAACTTTATGACACCGCCATAATAGAAAACCAGGATCACGTGATATAAGCAGAAGGCAACTGGAAAAATAAACACCATGGGAATAATGCCACATTATTACATTCTGGCTGGATATGGCCTTCTCCAAGTCTCTGAGCTGGGAATCTGCTTTCTTTGTTTAAAAGGAAGGGGGATGGGTATGGAATTGGGAAGCCAGAGAAAGATGTTAACGTAAGGTGGGACCAAATTGAGAGTTTCTCCTCCTTGAAAGAGAAGTGGAAAACAACTTTCTCTCTTGATTCAAAGTTGTAAGTTTGGGACGCACCTCAGTTTGGCTCTGGGATTCAGCTAGGCTGGACACAGGACTCCTCCTCACCTGCCTGGTTTACTTGGCTCGTTTGGAAAGCCGTCTGGAAGAGGGGGAGGGAGTCCTGTGCCTTGGGAAGCTGTAAGAAGAAGATGGGGGCGGGTGAGGCCGCAAAAAAAGGGAGGCCCTCCCTCCTCATCAGGACCAGAGTGTGGCTTCCTTTGGGCTCCCTCTGTTTGTGGGTGGTCATATGCAACTCCCCACCATCACCATTGGAGCAGAATTGGTAGGTTGAGCCTCCAGGAGGGCGGGGGAGCCAAGTAACATCCTCTCCCTGCCTGTCTGCACGATAGCTAATCATGTCCTTCTGGGTTGGCTTCATGGCTATTTCTGTATAGGAAGGTTTGCTATTCTCCTGAAGTGTGGCTGCATTGGATAGCATGACTATCTATCCACCCGCTCTGATTCATAACAGCATACGGTGCAAATCAAATCGAAATGCTAAAGTTTCCCATTTATTCGGTGTTGGTTAACCAGGAGGCTACCAGCAGCCCTGAAAATAGCAACACCTTGTTAGGAAGTCAGCTCCCTTCCCAGGATGGTAAGTGGAAAGATGCAGGGCTTTTTTTTTTTTTTTCTTTCTTTTTCTTTTTATTTTTTTCTTTTGAGTTGCTGGAATATTGCTAAACTGGTCTTGTCTGTCTCTTTTTGTAACCCTGTCATCCCCTTATGCCCCGTGGCTTCATCGTGGATCTCTAAAAGGGCAGTTGGAACCATTAAACGAGGTGGGTTCATTTGATGATTTGTTTGGTCTGGTTTCTAATCAAGAAATGCTTGCCTTTCCTTTTGGAGTCTAATATAGGGCTGTGTGGATACTGAGTATCAAACAAAAACCTGATGTTGATAATAGCACAGATTCCATCCCTTTCTACTGAAAGGTGAGCCCAGTGAAAAGACACTAGTTGATAAGTTTCCCTCCCTAGCCCTGCTTATTCCGTTTGATTATCTCTGTTTCATGTCACTGAGGGTTTTTTGTTTAATATTTTTTCTTTGCTTTCAAGAAGACAGAGTAATATTCATTGTGTTTCGAGAACATATTGTATAGGCCTCCTGATGTATAAACCGCCCACACGTCAAGAAAGATGTTCATATAAACTACAAAAGAAAATACCTGCAAATGTTTTGCTTGCTACTAATGGCTCCAGTGAGTTGATGTTTGCTATCTTTGTGCCTGCAGTTGGTAAATAGAAATGGAAAACATTTTGTTCTAAGTGCTCAGCAGCAAAGCCGGAACTCCTGTCTTTAATTCTCATCAGGGATCAGCTTGTAATTTGGGGACTTGTCTCTCCTTTTCCCCTTCCCCACTCTTCTCACCTCCCGGGTCCCCCTCCCTGCTGCCCACCTCCCCCAATGGCCTCAGGGTTTTCTTTCTAGAATCTCTGACCTGCTGCTGTGCAGATGGACCTGCAGGCACTGCTGTCAGAAGTGCTACGAGTCCAGCTGTTGCCAGTCAAGTGAGGATGAAGTTGAAATTCTGGGACCTTTCCCAGCCCAGACTCCTCCCTGGCTGTAAGTAAAACTGCTTGAAATCAACCTCAAGATCTTTCTTTTTTCTTTTCCTGGAGGGAGTTGAGGGGTGGGGGAGCATCTGGGCCACAGGAAGGAAGATTTGGGGGTATGAAAGAGGGGAGGCTGAGTTTCTATTGGCATCTTTGCTGTGGATGGAGATGCATTCTTTGCTCCTCATGTAGTTTGGCAAGCTGGTAGGACCAGCTGGTGGCGAGGTTTTAGTTCAGCTGGTTTCCCATCGGGCCTTCTGAGATACGAACTGTGTAACGACGCTAAGTGTGTGGGCATTGTCAGTCACACGGAAGAGTTGTTCCAAATGAAAAAGAGACCGTGAGCATTTCTGTTCTTCGAGGGCCGACCAAATTCTGAGTGTTTCTATCCAAGCCGGTGTGATAGGTTATCTTAGCACCTGGCCTAGTGCCTGCCCATAGTAGATGCTCAGTAAACATTTGTTGTGTGGATGGGTGGATGGAATCAACAAACAAATGCCTTTTTGCTGGTCTGAACGAGAACTTCAGAAACAGGGAAGCAGAAAAGCACCTCCAGGCTCCATCCTGTCCTCCAACGCTGTTTATGTTCTCTGTGGCATCTTTCATTTTATTTCCAATTCGCTCTCCTCCCGCGCCTGAATACAACATCTCCATCTGCCAGTCGCTCAGATATTTTGGGAATGCAGTTTTGAAGCTTCTCAGCCACGTGTCTGGTCCACCTCTCTGTGGCTGCGAGAGGGATGTGGTCAGAGAGTCTGGATGTACCCAAGAAGGTCAGGGCTTCCTAGGGTCAGGAAGGGTCAGCCCTTCCTAGGAAGGGCTTAGAAGTCATCAAGTGCAACTTTTCATGATCTGTAGGGGCAAGACCAAAGCGGGAGAGAGACAGTCTTAGCTAAATCTTTGAGCTCAGATTCCATAGCTCTCTAATGCCCCTTTTTTCCTTCCAAGTTGGGGTCATGCCTCAGGCCTCTCATTTTCTCTTCCTAAAAGCAAGTATCAAATATTTCTCTAGTAAAGTGGCTTTGTGTCAGTGTGACTTCAATTCCTGTTTCTACTGCTATTCTCTAGTTCTATGAACTTGGGCAAGTTGTTTGATCAATCTGTGCCTTGATTTCCCCCGTGTAAAATGAGAACGAGAAAAAGAATAGTATTTATCTCATAGAGTTGTTGCAGAGATTAAATGAATTTATATATGGAAATGTACTTCAGAATGCTGGCCACCTTGTGTTAGTAATCATAAATGTAAGTGATTCCTTTTACCCCATTTTGGTCTTAGTTTTTTAATCTGTAAAGGGGCAATAACAAAGAACTTCTAGCGTTATTATGTAGAGTTAATGAGATATGCATACAACACACTTCACAGTAAAGCTCTGTAAGTATTCATGTCTGTCATTATTAGGTATTGGTAGAGGTTTATTCATTTAATATGGTAAAGGCCATATTAACAGACCTTTCTATTATTCATAAGTTGTGGCCTGAATCCTGTGTGTAGAGTTGAGATGTTTGATAAAAGTAACTCCTTAATCAAGAAATAATTCCCCTTTCCAGTGGTCTGTGTGGCAGAGGTTAGCTTAACCCATCTGGTATCTTTAAAGCTATGCTCACAGGAATCTCTGCGTGGGCAGGGATTTTTATCTGTCTTGTTAACTCAAAAGAAAAAAGATGTTGTTGACCAGCTGACTAACCTACTGGCAAAAATTGAATCCTGAAAGTGTCGATCATCCGTTGAAAACTAATCACAGTTTCTTTTATAGTTATTTCTGAAGTACACAGTGTGCCAAGCCCTGTGGTAAGCACAAAGGGTTGCATTACCATGCTTAGGCGATTTTGAATCTTGTGTAGGAGAAAAGACAGATATGTAAGTCCAGTCACCCCCTGGAGTTGTGCATTCACACCCTCCATACTATATATGACAGTCCCACATAAGGTCTTACTATGAAAGAAGCCAGGGATAATAACTTCAGGCATAGTTGGATCCAGGGGGTAAACTGTGCTATTGGAGTCCCCTCTTCTCTATTGATCTCACTCTGACACTTGCTTTCTCCGCATGGCGGCACTAGACTTAACATTCTGTTGCCAGAGCACCAAAAACACTGTAAAGGCTCTCATTGGCTTGGCTTGGATCTTGAACTGGTCACTGGACCCAACTTTCACTTGGAGGAACATATCAATAGGTTAGAGGCAGCCTGGGTTTCCTGCCCACCCTGGAACCAGGGAAAAGGTCACCTACAACACGTGAATTCAGCTGGTAGACCAGAGGGGGGCAAGCTTTTCTTGTAAAAGACCAAATAGTAAACATTTTAGCCTCGTGGGCCATATGGTCTGTATGTATTACAACTACTTAACTTGTGCCATGGTGCAGAAGCACCCATAGACTATACGTAAATGAATGGGCATGGCTGTGTTTCCATATGGGCAGTGAACTTGGTTCCAGAGATAATCTCTTGTGACCAGAGAGGAGGGAATGGACCCTGGGGGGAACAAACACTGCAGAGAGACACTGCAACTAGGAAGAGTGGGGGCGGGGGGGAGAACGAGCCTGCAAGCTCAGATTAGGTAGGGTCTTGAATGCCAGATTAAGGAATTTAGATTTTCTTTTGTAGGAGTGAAGACCCCACATAGACATGAATAATGCCAGTCAAGTTACCTGTTTTCCCCCAGATGCCCAATGTTGAATGTTAGAGATGAATAGCCCAGGTTCTAACCCTGAGTTGGAGGACAGTTGTGTTTTTCCTTGGCTGCTGACTCTTTTTGCAAGCAGGGGACCCTTTGTGGGGGGGGGGGCAAGAAGGTTGGGACCCCCTGGGCAGATACTTCTTTTGGTTTGGCCACAAGTAGAAGAGTGGGCTGGGATTCAGCAGGGACAACACGCCATACAATTCCAGGTGGCACCATTCACATGGTGGCCGTTATGAATGGCATTGTCTAGAGTTGTGCAGTCTGTGGCCTGAACAGCTGTACATAACTGGTGTGCCTCCTGGATGAACCAGGTCTTTCTGAACCCCGGGCTGTGTTAACACGCCTTGGTATTCAACATAATGCAAAATGGTAAGGGAAATCTGTAAAGGGGAGCTGGATTAAATCATTCAAAAAACTAATTTACAGCTTGTGCTTTCCCCAGATTTATTTACCAAGTGGGCAGTTGCATGTTATCAAACAGGCAGAGAGTAAAAATGTCAAGTATATGGGCTTTGCAGTGCTATTTCTACCGTGACATCTGAGCCAGAACCACAGGACGTGACTCTGTGTACTGGCATGTGACATAAGAGCTGGCCGTTAGTATGCGCTCTGCATGGGAGACACACCGTTAACTGCCACACACGGTTATGTCCCATGCGCTCCCAGCTTTCCTTGGCTGAACTGCGCTGCACAATCTTACTGGTTCCTTTTGGAGCAGTGCCACAAAAAACCCTTGTTGAAGAGTGAATTGAGGCCAAGTTGTTTATTTGTTTGTCCGGAAAGCATGTGTTGAGTACCTACTATGTGTCAAACCCTCACAGATCCCTCAGAGAAGCCCTGCTCAGCAGCGGCGTGTGCAAACCAGGGTTTAGATTTGCTGGGCTCAATTTGGGTTCTACCACTCAATAGTCCTACAAATTGGTTATCTAGTCGACTCTCCACCTTACCCAGGGCTTCCATTTACCATCTATAAAGGGGTAGAGGTAGTTAATAACTCACTCCCGGATTTTTTTTTTTTTTTTAATTTTAGACAAAGTCTTACTCTGTTGCCTGAGCTAGAGTGCAGTGGCATCATCGTAGCACACAGCAACCTCAAACTCCTGGGCTTATGTGATCCTCTTGCCCCAGCCTCCTGAGTAGCTGGGAGTATAGGTTTACACCACCATACCTGGCTAACATTTTTAAAGTTTTTGTTGGTAGAGACAGAGTCTCACTATATTGCTCTGGCTAGTCTCAAACTTGTAGCCTCAAATGATCCTCTTGCCTCAAACTTCCAAAGTGCTGGGATTATAGGTGTGAGGTACCCTAGGGGGAAATGAGATGGTTCATATGGAGCCTTTAGCACAGAGCCTGACACATAGTAGGTGTTAGGACCTGGTATTTTTGATCATGATAAATACAGATGCCACCATTCAGAAGTGTGTTCTGTTATGGAAAAGGGTGACAAGACATCCTTGTCTTATGATAATTGTGCCAGAGATGAATCAGATAAGGACCACAAAAGGGTGCATCCACCTGTTTGTCGATTGAGAGAAGACAGGTGAAACACCCAAGTATGCCAGGCACTGTGCTAAAGCCAGGTCAGCCGTGGTAACCACAGCACACACCTGCCTACATGGGGCTGTGGCTTAGTATTGGATGCAGAAGATAAGCTAGGAAGCCATAACTAAAGATGAGCTGTGTGCAGGACTGGGGAGGGAACAAAGAAGGTGTCAGGATAGGGGCCGATAAGGGCTGATAGGGATGAGTGAGCTGACAGGGGCAGGTGGGAGCTCTACAGCAGAGACCTGAAAGCGGAGATGGAAGCAGACAGGTATCAGGGCCAGGAAGAGGCTTCTGGGCAGAGGGAACGGTGTGGTTGAGTATGGCAGAGGGTCAGGAGACCTGGTGGCTATGGGTGGGGTTGGAGAGGAGCAGCTTAGGGCAGGCTTCAGAGGGCAATGGCATTAAAACTGATCCTTGAGGCCTGGTGGGACTTCACAGGTGGAAGTGGCCGCTGCAGTGCAGTTGGCAGCTAGGATACGGGGCCACGCAGGTGGACAGGTTTGATCCTGCCTTCCTTGGAAGATGGTGTGGCTTTCATTTATAGGAGAGAGAAGAAAGAAGGATACGGTATGATTCCATGGCTTTACCCCGTGACTTGCTCCCCATCCCCTCATTTCATCCACTCTCTTCACTTTTATAGACGAAGAGCAAGAAGCAAGTAAATATTCCATTTTCCCCTTATGTCACACCCAGACTTGCTTTGGCTGTGACCCTTATGTTGCTTTTGAAGCATCAGATCAGTCTCATTTCATGCACAGGCTGCATCTGAAGACCTCATAGAATTCAAAACTTGCGTTTTGCAAGATGAGTTTCCCTCTAGGCATAAATGTCAAGTTGGAGGGATGTGGTCTCAGAAGGCATGAGACCACATCCCATGGCCATTATGGCTTAGGGGTGTGTCATTAGCAGCATCAATCTCAAAGCCTCATTGCCAGCTTTTCTACTTCCTTTCCCTCCCCCATTTTCTCTATTCTTACCTAGAGTATTGGGGGGAGCAGGTAATCTTAAAGTTACCTTGCAATAATATGACCTAAGTGCTTGTATTCCTAGCTACTCAGGAGGCTGAACCAGGAGGGGATCACTTAAGTCCAGGAGTTCGAAGCCAGCCTGGGCAACATAGTGGAACACTGTCTCTTCAAAAATAATTTTAAAATAACTTTAAAAAAATACAAAAATAAAATATGCTGAGCACATACCTACTGTATACCAAGCATATGTTAGCATATGTAACTCATTCAGGGTTTACAGCAACCATATAAGGAGGTTACTGTTCCCATTTTACAAGAAGGGAAAACAGAGGGGAAAAGGGCATGCCCAAAGTCACCCAGCTAGCGTTCAAACCCAGATGTTTTGCTCTTAATAAATACCTTATATCATCTTCTCTTTTCCCGTTTTGAGTTTCTTAGCACTTCTCTTCTTCACTGGGAGTACAGTGAGTGTTAGGTCCTTCTGCTAATTCATAGCTGTTTCTTCACACTGAACTTCTCTTCTTTAAATCGTTGATTCTCGGGGTCATTTTGTAGCTGTAGCTCTGCCACTCAAAGAACCTTTGAGTGACATTGTTATAGGATATTTTAAAAATATGTGAAATTATAGACACAGTGACTGTTCAAATAGCAGGATACTTGCCACCCACAGCTGTTTGCAGAAGTTTTGCATGCATGTGGACAACCACGTGATTCACTCCCAGCTGAAGAGTGACACGTCTCTGGCCTCACTTAGCCAGAGTGGCGCCCCCATGTGGCAGTATTCTGACTTTACACATCCCCCTGACCCAACCCCAGCTTTCAAATTATGCATGTTCAGATTGTTCTATATTGGGGACCATTTCTTCATATCATTTCACATTTGGGGCAGTAAGCAAGATGTTATTGAGAGTTGAAGGATACCACACTATTTCAAATTTGCATTATTCCAAGTTACATAAAATGAGTCTGAGAACCATTGTTCATCATGCCAGTCCCCTGGGATTCCTGGACAACCATTGAGACCTCATTCCTTCCTATAGGATGGCCAGCCGGAGCAGTGACAAGGATGGTGACTCTGTCCATACGGCCAGCGAAGTTCCTCTGACCCCAAGGACCAACTCCCCAGATGGGAGACGCTCGTCCTCAGACACGTCCAAGTCCACATACAGCCTGACACGGAGGATTTCAAGTAAGTGTTGCTGTTGTGACTGACTGGTGGCCCTAGCTGGCTGTCCTGGATACTCACTAGCATTCTCAGTAAGAGTCATGAATTGGCAAGGCTGTCACTGGGGTGGAGACAGAGTGGGGTGACAGTCCAGGGGACGAAGGAGAGAGAACTAATGGCAGTGTGACAGAGGAGGGGTGCATGACAAAGTTTTCTGCTGAGTTTAGTCAGAAGCGTTATGGTTGAGTTTTGCTTATGTTAATTACAAGTTTGATTGAATTGGTCCAATTGATTGGCACTGTCAGCGTATTATCATTTCAGATCCTTAGAGGTGAGTGTTACCATGTTATATAGCAGGGTTTGCTAATTCAGGTGACTTTGGGGGCCAGGCAGGTCATGTCAGTTGAGTTGTAGAGGCTGTACAATGTATAAACATTGCCCTAATGTAGTGACAAATAGCAGCTGATTCTCTGTCCAGAGAGTTACTAGGGCATGGTGGGAACTGTAGCTAATTATAAAGCTAATGCCCCATTGAAAGGGGATGAGTGGCCGTGACTCAGCTATACCCATTAGTAGCTATGTGGGCTTGTGGACCCAATATTGCCCGATTTTTGTAAATAGAAACTGGCAATCTGCTCGGCACCTATAGCTCAGCAGCTAGGGCGCTGGCCACATATACCAGGGCTGGCAGGTCTAGGCCTGTGAAAGGATGACAACTACAACAAAAAAAAATAGCCTGGTGTTGTGGTGGGTGCCTGTAGTCCCAGCTACTTGGGAGGCTGAGGCAAGAGAATTGCTTAAGCCCAAGAGTTGGAGGTTGTTGTGAGCTGTGATGTCACAGCCCTCTACTGAAACTCTGTCTCACACACAAAAAGAAAAAGAAAAAAAAAGAAAGAAACTGGCAATCTGGATTTATATGACACTTCTTTTCTGTAAAACCTAACAAAATGTACGTGTGGGTTGGCTTGGCGCCTGTAGCTCAATGGGCTAAGGCACCAGCCACGTACACCTGAGCTGGTGGGTTTGATTCCAGGCTGGGCCCGCCAAACAACAATGACGGCTGCAACCAAAAAATGGCCAGGCGTTGTGGCGAGCCCCTGTAGTCCCAGCTACTTGGGAGGCAGAGGCAGGAGACTCGCTTGAGCCCAGGAATTGGAGGTTGCTGTGAGCTGTGATGCCAGGGCACTCTTTCCAGGGTGACAGCTTGAGGCTCTGTCTCAAAATGGCTTGGCGCCTGTGGCTTAACGAGCTAGGGTGCCAGCCACGTACACCTGAGCTGGTGGGTTCTAATCCAGCCTGGGCCCGGCAAGCAACAGGGACGGCTGCAACCAAAAATGGCCGGGCGTTGTGGCGGGCGCCTGTGGTCCCAGCTACTTGGGAGGTGGAGGCAGGAGACTCGCTTGAGCCCAGGAATTGGAGGTTGCTGTGAGCTGTGATGTCACAGCACTCTATCCAGGGTGACAGCTTGAGGCTCTGTCTCAAAAAAAAAAGTACTTGTGGGTCACATCTGGCCACCTATTTCTGTCTGTTCTGTTGTGTAGCATATGTGCTTGACCAAAAGACAAAGTTTGAGTGAAGAGGAAAAAGAATTATAAACCCTAGAGATTCCTAACCTCTTTTCACTGAGGTCCCTTTGTTCTCATTCAGCTGATGTCTGAAATTCACTTAATTGGAGGATAAAAGCTTAAAATTCATGAAACTAATCCACTGAGGTAGAGGTAATGGGTATCTGGTCTTTCCTGGGAATAAATGGGGAAGAAAAAAAGAAGCAGGGAAAAAAGTGTTCAAGGACTTGAAATGATGAAAGCCAAGGGAACTTGGACCTCTTCAGGCCTCAGTCTTTCCATCTGTAAAATGACCCACACTGTCCAATTCATTAGACACCAGCCATGCATAGCTGCTGAGGACTTACCTGGTGGCAGTTTGAAGCAAGATGTGCTATAAGTATAAAATGCACACTGGACTTTGAAAATAGTCCCTGAAAATAAAAGAGAATTTAAAGTATTTCAGTAATTTTTTTTTTATTGGTTACATGGCTAAATAAAATAAATTATTATGACTAATCTTCTTTCTTTACACATTTTAAAAGTCATGGCTGTCAGCACATTTTAAGTTCTATGTGTGGTTTGTATTTCTGGCTCACTTTATGTTTCTTTCTCTCTCTCTCCCTCTTTTTTTTTTTTAAATTAAATCATATCTATGTACATTAATGCAGTCGTGGGGTACAATGTGCTGGGTTTTTATACAATTTGAAATATTTTCATCAAACAGGTTAACATAGTCTTCATGGCATTTTCTTAGTTATTGCATTAATACATTTGTGTTCCACATTTAGTAAATTTCACATGTACCCTTGTAAGATGGACGACACAGGTCTAGATTATTTCTAAGCTTCATGCCCAACTCTAAACACAGGTGGTTTTAGGCAAGAATCTCATGATTTTAGCTGGTAAGAGGGATGTTTGAGCAGTTAACAAGAATACTGTGAGCTCATTGCTGGAACAGAGGGATGTGCAAAGATTAGAAAGATGGGCTTGGGAGCAATGAACTCTGCTGGTTGATGGAGCAGGGGAGGTAGCCTCTAAGCAATGAGATTTGAAATACTCTAGTTATTCTTTATTGATCTTCTCCTATGGGCACAGTCTGTGCCCAGCCCTTCCCCTGCCGAGGCTCAGTGAATCTTCACTACCATCTTTACAGTAGGTGCTACTGTTGACTCCATTTTACAGATGGGAAAACTGAGTCCCTCAGGGTATAAATAATTTGCCCAGGATCATTACTAGTGAGTCACATGGCTCATTTCTATTAAGTGAGTAGTAATGAGTAGCGAGTAAGTGGCTGAGTTGGAATTTGATCCAGGCGCTCTGGCCCTTGAGTCCACTCTCTTAAAGTGGAGGCAATATAGGGTAATGGTTAGAGCCAGACACTGGGACCAAATGGGCCCTGGTTCCTGCACTTACAAGTGTATGACCTTTGGGAAGTTACTTAAATTTCTGCCTCTTCATCTGTAAAGTGTGCATAATAGTAATCTCATAATTCAAGGGGATGTGAAGATGATGAGTGTGTATATTAGATGTTTAATACACACATTCCCTTTGGAACATGCCTGGCACTGAGCAGCTATGATGTGGGCAGTGGGGAGGATCACATCGCTGTACGCTCTCTCATCGCATAAATAAGAGCATTTTAAAGTGTAGAGAGAAGATGGGAAGAGCATTTTAAAGCAGTGAAAATGTGTCAGCTGTTGCCTTTCTGATACAGTGGCCCAGGGCGGCTCCTGAGGTGGCAGTGGTCTTCATTGATATTTCTGGTGGCTGTTTAGGTCTTGAGTCCAGGCGACCCAGCTCCCCGCTCATCGATATTAAACCCATCGAGTTTGGCGTTCTTAGTGCCAAGAAGGAGCCCATCCAACCTTCGGTGCTCAGACGGACCTATACCCCGGACGACTATTTCAGAAAGTTCGAGCCCCGGCTGTATTCTCTCGACTCCAGCAGTGACGATGTGGACTCTCTGACGGACGAGGAAATCTTGTCCAAGTACCAGCTGGGCATGCTGCACTTCAGCACCCAGTATGACTTGCTGCACAACCACCTCACGGTGAGGGTGATCGAGGCCAGGGACCTGCCCCCTCCCATCTCCCACGACGGCTCTCGCCAGGACATGGCACACTCAAACCCCTATGTCAAGATCTGTCTCCTGCCGGACCAGAAGAACTCCAAGCAGACCGGGGTCAAACGCAAGACCCAGAAGCCCGTGTTTGAGGAGCGCTACACCTTTGAGATCCCCTTCCTAGAAGCCCAGAGAAGGACCCTGCTCCTCACCGTGGTGGATTTTGACAAGTTCTCGCGCCACTGCGTCATTGGGAAAGTTTCCGTGCCTTTGTGTGAAGTTGACCTGGTCAAGGGCGGGCACTGGTGGAAGGCGCTGATCCCCAGTTCTCAGGTAAGGGCTGGGGTTTTGGTGTCTCCTCCTAGGAACTTTAAAAAAGAGAAGATTATTTTTATTTTGCTTTGAAAATATTTTTTTTTTGTTTTGGATTTTTGAAGCTTTTTATTTTAAAATAATTTCTGACTTACTGTACTATTTTTTACAACTTACAAGAAGTACAGAGCATTCCTGTGTCCTTTTGATCCAGCATCCCCCACATGTTATATCTTGTACAACCCGAGCATGTGAGCCACACTGGGAACTGGACATTGGTAGCTCACATTCCACCGTTTTGTCCGTGCATCGCTGTGTGCGAGTGTGTGAAATTCTGTGAAATTTTATCACATGTACAGATTGATATACCTACCACCACTCAGGGAACTTTTTTTTTTTTTTTGAGACAGAGTCTTACTTTGTCGCCCTCAGTAGAGTGCTGTATCATCATAACTCACAGCAACCTCCAGCTCCTGGGCTTAGGCGATTCTCTTGCCTCAACCTCCCGAGTAGCTGAGACTACAGGTGCCCACCACGGCGCCTGGCTATTCTTTGTTGCAGTTTGGCCAGGGCCAGGTTTGAACCTGCCACCCTCGGCATATGGGGCTGGCACCCTACCCTCTGAGCCATAGGCGCTGCCCCTGACAGGGAACTTTTTTTTCATCATTGCTGAGTTGTTTAATAAGAAGAATGGTTGTCTGGGCTTAAAGCCATCAGTCATTTTGACTTTCAAAAATTGATTTGGGAAGAAAAAAAGCAAAGGCTAGAGAAGAGGATGATGCATGGATGTTTTGCAGACAAATTGTTACATTGGGTTCCTTTACCTTTCCAGCCTGGGGAAGCCACCCGTGGACCCTACCATGTGTCTAGTAGCCCTTTAGACATTTCTGTGTTGGGAGACAGCTGTTACCCATTGCAGTTAGGAGGCTGAGGGGAGCCCTAGGGAAGGAAGAGAACCTGTCCATGCTGGGGACAACAATCCTGTGTGACATAGGCCCTGCGGGTTATTTTGCATCAAACACACTGAGGTGATTCACTGGGCTCTGCTGGCCAGGGCTTTGGCAGTGCAGCACCACGTTTGGGGAGTAGGTTTTAAACATGAGAACTGGCCCCTGGCAGAGCATCAGAGTGAGTGGCTGGGCGCAGTGCACGTGTGTCTGCATCTCCACAGACAGGAGATTTATCCTTCTCTTAGTTTGGATTCCCCTGAGGCAAGGGAGGTGACACAGGAGGGTTGGGGCAGTCGCATAAAGGATGCATTATGGAGCTGGCTACCACTCGGGGGTGACTGGACCGTCAGTCCACCATGGAAACTGGTAGCCTGTGTACCTCATGCTGCTGGGGGATGCTGGGGGGCGAGGGGGCTGGGGTGTTTATAGCCCGACAGTGCCCACAGACTGCGCTTGCCAGTCATAGAAGGAGGCCGCTGGGAGAGAGGAGGTTAATTCCCTGGCACTTCTGGCCTGTTGCACTGGCAGGAAAAGAGACCTCCAATGTCCTCCAGGCCAAAATAATGGAAAGTCTGGCAGCCGACACCAGGCCTGTGTGTGCTGACGTGGTGAGGGTGCAGAGATGGCGGTGGGCGGGGTGTTGGCAGCGCCAGCTGTGATCCCAAGCTAGCATCGAAGGCCATTCCTCTTGGTGGCCTTGCTTCCAGTTACGTAGCCAGGATCTGTGGTGCTTTCTGCATCTCTTCCTAGATATGTGATATCACTGGGTTTTCTTTTCTTTTTTTTGTAGAGACAGAGTCTCACTTTATCACTCTCAGTAGAGTGCCATGGCGTCACACATCTCACAGCAACCTCCGACTCCGGGGCTTAGGCGATTCTCTTGCCTCAGCCTCCCGACTAGCTGGGACTATAGGTGCCCACCACAATGCCCGGGTATTCTTTTGTTGCAGTTTGGCCCGGGGCTGGGTTTGAACCCGCCACCCTTGGTATATGGGGCCGGTGCCCTATCCACTGAGCCACAGGCGCTGCCCAATATCACTGGGTTTTCGAAGAATTACCTTGTCTCAACCCTCTAGAAACTTATATTTGAAAGAGGGAGACTTGCTAGACCCAACAAATTTGGTCTTGCCAAGCTCTGTTCTTAACGTCAGAGGAAGACCCTGGGGATACAGAGAATCCAGACATCACACACCTTACCTCCTTTAGGTCTTTGCTCAAATGTCACCTTTTCAGCAAAGCCTTCCTGGCATATCACAGTAGTTTGGTCCTACCCCCTCTCCTCCCCTTTCCCTCCCCTGCCCGGCTCCTCTCCTCCCTCCCGCTCTCTCTGTCTCTGTCTGTCTGTCTGTCTGTCCCCTCTCCTGTGGGACAGCCTGATGTAGCACCAGAATGGGTGAGAGAGAGAAGCATAGGAGAGAGGAGCTTGGCCACCATTCGATTCATAAGAGTTGCCTTTCCATGGAGAGCCACTGGGGTGACATGTAAAGAAAAGGGCCTTGGACCGAGCCTCCCCACCCTTTCCCAGCTGTACACTGGGTCCCTCTGCTTCCTCACAGGTGAAGTGGAAGCTCGGCACCACCTTGCAGGGGTGAGGTTAGGAATCAATGAGATAGCTGTGCTCAAGGGCCTGGTGAATGGTGTGCCCTCCGCAGGTGGTGGCCCTGGCTGTCAGGAGAGGACATCTGTTCTGAGCCTACTTGGAGCAAGCCTATGGTTCATCACCTTCCCGGGCCCTATACAGCAATCACACCTGCTGAAATCTCACTGGGCTGGCAGGGGTAGGGAATGTTTCTGATCACTTCTGGCACTGTGCCCTCTTGATGTAGAAAAACTGGCATTTTGTGAGCTGAGCTAATCTGGGGACTGCCGTCTGCCTTCCATCCAGAGAGCTAGCAAGGCCTGGCTTATGTCACTGGGCGCAGGTTTCTCCCAGGGAGGGCTGGTGCCTTCGTCTCATGGGGACCTTCGGGTGCCTCAGTGAATTACAAGTAGGTATAAAACAAGTCGCTCAGGCAGGTCAGCCACTCTGGTCACTCATTGTTTGTCATAGTGGGGCTGTCACTTTTGTCCTGGTGCCGTGATCGGGTAGACAGTGGCTGTTAATTCTTGGCATGGTGGGTTTGACTCTAAACCCAGCTGTGACTTCCTCATGTCCCTCACTCCTGATTAAGAAGACTATTCTCTTAGTACCGCTGAAATTAGTTTTTGGAAGAGTCATCTCAAGCTGTAAGGTGTTTATTTGTGTTCTTTCTCTGCACCTCTTTTGATCACTCTGTACCTTGTTCTTCTCTGCTTCATTCATCTTTTCCTTTCCATTTTTCTTGAGGTCCTATGATGGGCTGGGGATCACTAGTTGGATTAATAAAATGAATATCATACAGTTCCCATCAGCAAGAAAAATCCCAGTCTAGAGGGAAAGATAGTTACACAGCAAGCTATGAATACAGTGTACTTACTGTGTGCGGTAAGAAAGGTGCAACCAAGACTCATTTATTAAGAAACAATCCCATAGGAAGGCCCCATTTTGAAGCCTGAGGCACCAGCTCCGCAAGTCCAACATGGTAGGCTCTCCATTGGACTGGATCGGGATGTACTCAATTCCATTTAGGGAGCAAATGTATTTGAAGCAGGAGGTTTTCCTTTAGCTGTTGTTTTTTTTGAGACAGAGTTTCACTTTGTTGCCCAAGGTAGAGTGCTGTGGCATCATCGTAGCTCACTGCAGCCTCAGACTCCTGGAGTCAAGTGATCCTTCTGCCTCAGCCTCCTGAGCAGCTGGGACTATAGGCATGCACCACTACACTGGGCTAATTTTTTTCTATTTTTGGTACAGACAGGGGTCTCACTCTTGCTCAGGCTGGTCTCAGCAATCCTCCCTTGAGCAATCCTCCCACCTTGTCCTCCCAGAGTACTAGGATTATAGGTGTGAGCCACCTTGGCCAGGTTAAGAAGGAGTTTTAAATATTGATGAAATCTACTTGGCGGGGGTGGGAGGTAGGGAGCAGGGGGAGGGATATGTCATGTTATATGAATATTTCTCTTTGAATACTGGAATCATATTTAGGCAAAGAAAGGCATATGGAAACTTTGAGGGAAGCCTGCGGTCCTATCACCCATCTCATGCTTGCTCTGGAATTTATGCTCTTTAAGGGGAAAATCCATTTGTTTTTGGTTGGGTTCCCTGGAAGCAGAGCCTGAGACAGTGATTTGCATGTGGATGAGTTTGCTAGGGCTGCCGTAGCCATAGCACCAGTCAGATGGCTTAAGTGGGAGTGTCCAACCTTTTTATTTCTCTGCCACACGTTGAAAAAAGAAGAGTTTTATTAGGCCACAGATCAAATTCCTGAAAACTGATGAGTAACAAAAAGGTTTGTGTATGCTTGTCATGATATCCAACACCACAGATAAGAAAGAAGTGTCCTCACAAAATCAGCATACAGCTCATGGGTAGCAGGTGGAGCACTCCCATCTGGAAGCAACAGAAGTTTGTTAGCTCACAGTCCTGGAGGGTGGAGTCCAAGACCCAGGGTTGGGCGGGGCTGTCCTCCCTCTGAAACCTACAGGGGAATCCCCTTCCTTGCCTTTTCCTACACTCTTTCCTAAGGGTGCTGTTTATCCTTGGCATTCCTCATGTGGCTTCATTGCTCCAGTCTCTGCCTCTGCTGCTACATGGCTGTCTTTGCCCTGTGTGTGACCGTCTCTCTTCTCCTCTTCTTCCAAGGACATAAGTTATATTGGATTATGACCTGGTCCTCTCCAGTGTGACTTCATCTTAATGCAGTGACCCCATTTCCAAACAAGGTCACATGCTGAGGTACTTGGGTTTAGGACTTCAAGCCTTCTTTTTTTTTTTGGAGATAGAGATTTACTTTGTTGCCCTTGGTAGAGTGCTGTGGCATCACAGCTCACAGCAACCTCAAACTCTTGGGCTCAAGTGATTCTCTTGCCTCAGCCTCCTGAGTACTGGGACTACAGGTGCCCACCACAATGCCCAACTATTTTTTTTTTTTTTTGCAGTTTCTGGCCGAAGCTGGGTTTGAACCTGCCACCTATGGCATATGGGGCCGGCACCCTACTCCTTTGAGCCACAGGTGCTGCACTTCAACCTTTCTTTTTGAGGGACACAATTTAATCCATACTAGATACATGAGGAAAACCTACAAGGGAGAGAACAAAACAGGGTAGGTAAAGGGTAATAGCCAGGCGATGATGTGATCTGAGGTCAAACTTAGCTTCAGGGGGGTGGGGGAGGGGTCCAGATCACAAAAATGCCCTGCAGAGTTGTTCCTTCTTGAGGCAAAGGGGCCAGCCTTTTGTACACCTGTATCAACTAGTCATTGGCTGTGAACCAGACTAGGAAATCGAATTTTTAGCTGAGTGGCCATGGGCCTATCCAGAGCTCTTATGACTGACTCTGCAACAGTGCTTCTGTAGCAGGGACAACTTGGGGACATTCTGGGTTTCATGGGTGAGAGAGTGCAAATGGCATCTATTTCATACATACTAGAGAAGCTACAAAACATTCACAAAATAATGCACAGAATGGTCCTCTTCCCCATGGACAGAGTTGTCCAGACAAAAATGTTTGTAGTGCTGAGGTTGAACAATCGCATTCTGGAAGAAAGGGAGAATGCACATTGAGGGGACATACTAGGCTGTGTCTTGCACAGTCAAGCTGAGAGCTGGGCCAGTGCCTGAAGGGTGAAGGGTGAGGGGGGTTTCAGGCAGAGATAGTTGCTGGGATGAGGGGAGAGCCAAGGAGTGGAGGGTGTGAAGACTAGATGTTCAGGGAGCTGCTTTGTTTAAGCATGTATCAGTGCATGTGTGGAAGAGGAGACATTGGTCATGAGCAAAAATGCCTATCCAGCCAAATAGGCCTGTGCTGGAGCAAACAATATCCTCACACTATACACCAAAGCTGTTAACACAAATGCAACTGTGGGAAGCTTGTAGGGCCAGCCAATGAAGTTAATCTTGAGAATCCTTCTTAGCAAATATGCTACATACCCCATTGCTGAGTATAACTATAGTCACCTTCAAAGTACTTCCCTTGGGATGCTATGCACTAACACCAGTGCCTAATGTACCCTTCAAAGCAATTTGGGAACTCCTTTTCTTGAATGACCATCAGAGCTGTAGTTATATGGCACACAAAAACATGCCACAAAAATAAGGACTGCCACTCAACAAGACATCACCACATGTTGACACAAACACAGCTGTGAGACACCGATATACCAAGGTTCTGAAACCTTACCGAGTTGTTTGTACAGTGCTGCCAATGTACACGGTGGCAAGTTCATGAACTTAATTGTCAGTCCTCATACAATGACAGATCTGGGTGTCATTCTAGAAAAAGGGCTCCAAAATCACTTTGAAAGGTAGGCTAGGCACTGTCATGGGGGAGATTGACGCAGATGTGAAGTTGCACTGGCATAGGAGAGATTCTGCTCACCTGAGTGGATTGAAAGCCATTTAGAGGGAAAATCTGTGTAAGCTCAACTCTTATAATTATTAGTGTTTTCTTTCTTCCTTTCTTTCTTTTTTGGAAAGACAGAGTCTCACTTTATCACTCTTGGTAGAGTGCTATGGTGTCACAGCTCACAGTAACCTCCAACTCCTGGGCTTAGGCAGGTGATAAGCCTCCCATGTAGCTGGGACTACAGGCGCTGGCCACAATGCCCAGCTATTTTTTTGTTGCAGTTCGGTTAGGGCCGGGTTTGAACCCACCACCCTTCGTATATGGGACCGGTGCTCTACCCACTTAGCCACAGGCGCCACCTTAATTATTAGTTTTAATTGTGGTGAAATACATATAACATACAATTTATCATCTTAACTGTCTTTAATGAGCAGTTCAGTGGCATTAAATACATTCACGTTGTTGTGCAACCATTACCACCATCCATTTCTAGAACTCTTGCAAAATTGAAATCCTGTCCTCATTAAATGATAACTCTGCAGTCCCTCCTTTCCCCACCCCCTGGCAACCACCATTCTACTTTCCATCTTTATGAACTTGATGTCATGTAAGTGGAGTGATAACAGTATTTTTTCTTTCATGTCTGGCTTATTTCACTTAACATGGTGTCTTCAACCTTCATCCATTGTGTAATATGCGTTGGAATTTCCTTCCTTTTAAAGGCTGAATAATATTCCATCGTGTGTGTGTGTGTGTATGTGTGTGTCCCTATGTATGAGTGACATTTACTTTATCCATACATGTGTCCATCAGTGGATGTTTGGGTTGTTTCCATCTCTTGGCTATTGTGAATAATGCTGCTACCAATGTGGGTGTGCAGATATCTCTTTTATCAACTCTTTTTTTTTTTTGAGACATAAAAATATCAGGATCTAGGTAGATCATTTTCTCTTGTGATCATGTGGCTTTGGGAAGGAAGGGCAGAGAGGTGAGATGCCCTGGGTCATGCAGCGCCTCACTGAGCATTAGGAAGGATACACAGTTGTATCCATTGGTCAAGACTCATCAAGTTCTCTTAAGATGTGTGCATTTCACCGTATATAAATTTTTTCTTAAAAAAAAAAAAGACCTGCCATAAACAAACATTGAATTCTGGTTAATGATCAGTGGCTGAAATGCTTAGAGGTGCTATGGTCTGAATGTTTGTGTTCCCCCCATGCACACACTGCAGACTTCCATGTTGAAATCCTAGCCCCCAAGGTGATGGTATTAAGAAGTGGGGTCTTTGGGGAGGTGATTAGGCCATGAGGGCAGAGCCTTCATGAATGAGATTAGTGAGCTTATAACAAGCCTCAAAGAGCTACCTGTCCCTTCTTCTATGTGAGGATGAAGTAAGAAGTTCTTATCTGTAAGGCACAGGCCCTCACCAGACTGCAGTCAGCTGATGCCTTGATCTTGGACTTTGCAGCCTCTAGAACAGTTAGCAATAAATTTGTGTTATTTCTGAGCCAGCCAGTTCATGGTATTTTTGTTATAGCAGCCCCAATAGACTAAGACATAGACTAAGGGGTTATGTACTAATACTTGCAGCTTATTTTGAAATGCATTTAAAAAAGGTAGAGTGATGAATAGACAGGCAGATATACAATAAAGCAAACATAGCATATTTTAAAATAACTATAAAGGCTTGGTGCCCATAACACCAGCCACATACACTGAGGCTGGTGGGTTCAAACCCGGCCTGAACCTGCTACACAACAATGACAACTACAACAAAAAAAAAAATAGCCAGGTGTTGTGACAGGCACCTGTAGTCCCAGCTACTTGGGAGGCTGAGGCAAGAGAATCCCTTAAGGCCAAGAGTTTGAGGTTGCTGTGAACTGTGACGCTGTGGCACTCTACCAAGGGCGACATAGTAAGACTCCAGCTCAAAAAATAAAATGACTGTAGAATTATTGATATCAATAACTGTTCATTGTAGAATCTAGGTGACGTATGTAATTGTGTACTCTATAATTCTTTTAGATTTTCTGTATTTGAAAATGTTCATAAGATGTTATAGAACAAAAGAAGAGGAAGCAAGATACTAGTTAGGAATATCGCTATGATCCTCTAGGTTAGAGGTGTTGGCAGTCTGGACCCCACATAAAGTAGAAGTACACATGGTTAGCATTGGGGTGCAGTTTGAAGATAGAGTCTCTGATTTCCAGGACCAGCCCTGAGACATTCAGCTCCAGTTTCAGGGAAACTGTAAGCAAAGGATATAAAACAGAGCAGGGCTTTCTAGCTACCGAGGTGGTTCTCTTGGGGTTTTCCAGACCTCCTCCTCCTTGATTCTGATTTCCTAAGTGTTGGGGAGAGGCTTATGAACTGCACTATAGTGATTGTGCTGGGAGATTCCAGTGCAGGTGAGATCTCATTCTGAGAAACACCGGGTGGCTGGTGGAAGGCGGAAGGAGGAAAGGGTTTGGTTGTTTGAGCTGGACAGACTTTGGTCTGAAGCTGGTTGCATGTTGTGATGGCTCGGAAAGTTCTCTGCCCAGGCTGCCTTGGGTGTGTGGTGTGCAGGGGACACCCAGCACACGGCTGCCATCGTGATGATGACTTACTGAGCCATTCTGGGGAGGAGCGGACTCAGGTGTAGTGCTCTTGGAAGCTCTAGGGGGATAGTTCTGAGTCATGTCAGAGCTTAATATCTCATATTACGAAGCCAGATTGCCCGCCAAGGAGGAATGTTTAATTTGGGCCCGGAAGAAGAAAATGTGTTTAGTCAAAAGTGATATTTGCACACTGGGATGCTGGATATTTATGTTTCTGAACACTGCTGCAACCTGAGATTTGCTCTATCCAAAGGAAAACCTTTTAGACCTTTGGAGCCTAGACTTCAGGGCTGTGTAGAGGTAATCTGTGCGTGTCGCCTTTGACAAACCTGTCTTCTTTGGTGTCTGCAGTCCCCAGGAAAATTATTGTAGGCTGGCCTCCCCTAGAACCGGACCTCAGGACAAAGATTTGAGCACAAGCATTTTATTTGGAAGGTGATGCCAAGGGAAGCTGGAAGGGAAGAGAGGAAATGAGACCAGCAACGGGTGTGTTAACAAGCAAGTTATTGCTGTGGGTGACTGGAGCTTAATTCTGGAGTCAGCACATCCTGAGGGGTGGGTGGAGGGAGCTGGGGTATTTATTTACCAGCTCTCATCAGGCATGGCCTGCTCATGATTCCCTGGGTACCTGCAGCTTGCCTTATGGAAATGAGCAGGGAGGACACTGCTGTCCAGAGTGGAGAGACGTAGGGCTGACAACAGGAAGCTCAGCAGACCTTGTGGTCAGGCTGAGTTCTGCCGGGGACCTTCAGCATCACTGCACTTACTCTTGCTACCACTCTGGCTCAGCTTGTGGGATCTGCCACGCCCCCCATTCTCTCTGCTCGCCATTTCTCTTCCTTTCTCCTTTCCTCTGATCAGGAATGTGCAAAGCAGATCCCTGGCTAAGTAGAAACTCATGAACAAAAAGCCAGCCCACCCCTGCTTTTTTTGATATAAGATCTCACTTTCTCTTGCCAGGCTGGTGTGCAGTGGCATCATCACAGCTCATAGCAGCCTGAAACTCCTGGGCACAAGGGATCCTCCTGCTTCAGCCTTCCTAGCAGCTTAGGCTACAGTCAACCGTCATCACACCCAGCTAATTTTTCCATTTTCAGTGCAGGTTGGGTCTTGTTCTTGCTCAGGCTGGAGGAGCAAGTGATCATCCTATCTCTGCCTCCCAGAGTTCTAGGATTACAGGCATGAGCCACCGCATCTGGCCTGCGAATTTAACTTTCATTTTGTTATCACTCATAATCCATCACATTAGGATGCACTCTTGGTGTTGTTCATTCTGTAGGTTCGGATGAATGGTGTAATGACTTGTATCCACCATTAGGGTGTCTCAAAAAAAGTCACTGAGACTTTTTGTTTTAAGAGACAGGGTCTTACTCTATTGTCCAAGCTGGAGCACAGTGGTGCGATCACGCTCATAACCTCAAACTCCTGGCCTCAAGCGATTATCCTTGCTTTGGCCTCCCAATGCACTAGAATGATAGGCTTGAGCTCCTACACCGGCCTGGACATATTTTATTTCCTTGCTTATTTTTTATTTTTATTTCTTTTCTTTTTTTCCTTTTTTTTTTTTTTTGCTTGAGACACAGTCCCACCCTATGCCCTGAGCAAAGTGCAATGGTGTCATAGCTCACTGCAACCTCAGACTTGGGCTGTGGGCATCCCACTGCCTCAGCCTCCGGAAGCCGCTGGGCGCCTGGCTGGGTTTTTCCATTTTTTTAGGAGTTGGGGTCTCACTCTCACTCAGACAAGTCTTGAACTCCTGAGCTCAAGCAATTCTCCCTCCTCAGCCTACCACGGTGCTGAGATTACAGGCGTGAGCCACTGAGCCCAGCGGGCTAGACGTATTTTAAAAGCATAAAGTTAATAATTTGACGTACCTGAAGTTACTTGCTTATTGGAACTGGTACCTGAAAACTGCTCAGAGTTATAAATACCCCCAGCCTGCCTTTTCAGCTGCCAAAACAGCCTGGTGACTCCTAACTGCATTTTGTATTTCAAGATCACTCATCACCTGACAACTTAAGAGCCAAGGCTCTTGACAAGGCAAATGTCAGATTTTTAATGAGAATCCCTCTTTAACTCGCCCCAAGCTGCTGTCAGCCTTGACCCTCTCAGTTGAATCCTGGCCTTTGTGTGTATGTTAAAATTGTTTCCTGCTCAGATTTTGATGACCAGCAATGTTTTGGCAACGATGTGCAGCCAGAGCTGGACCTAGGCCATCACCTTACAAAGCATCCATTACTTAGAAGTTTCTTTTCACATGGTCCTTATTTTCTGCCTCCTTAAATAGAAATTGACTTTATATTTCAGACATCAACATGTACTTTTGATTCCTTGTTATCATTTGAGCTAGAAGAGGAACTAGAGAAGATTTGAACCAACTGTCCAATTGCATAGATGAGAAAACTGCAGCACAGAGAGGTTGAGTGACTTGTCCAAAGTCACACAGCTTTCAGGCAGTAGGTCTTGCCACTGTGCCACCTTCTTGACTCCATAAAAGAAAGCAATCTAGTGGTGGTTAGGAGGATCAACCCTGAAGTCATACAGACTTGGGTTTAGGTTTTAGCTTTGCCACCCACTAGAGGTGTGGGCTGGGGTGAGTGACTTATTATCTCTAAGCCTCAGTTTCCCTGTCTGCAGATGGGGAGTGTGTGTTGTGCTAGTGCATCTTGCCCTGGCTTACAGAGCCCATTGTTACATTTTCAGAAGTCATGCAAGCTGGTTGACGTCACATTGGTGGCTTGAAGTCAGCCATTGTGCATGAACTTGACTAATGCCGCAAGTCAGAGCTTTTTTTCTTCCCTGAAGAGTTAAACCATTTACCATCACAACACTGATCATAATAATGCTTACTTCAGAGGGTTTTTATAGGCATTCGGACCCAGCTCTTGTCAAGTGCTAAGAATAGAGAGCCTGGCACATGTATACAGTGGTGCCATATCATGGTCAAGAGCACAGACCAATCCAGGCCAACTGCTTCCAGTAGTGTCAACAATAATAAAGGCTGGCTGTCCATTGTTTTAAGGGTTTTCTAATTATGTTTGAAAATCATCCACAGACTATCATTTTTTCTATTTTATAGTTAAAGAAACCGAGGCACAGAAAGTTTGAAGTCACGACGTTAGTGAATGGAAGAGGCTGCTTACAAATCCTATCATCTGCCCCTTAACCTCTATGCTATCTTGCTGAGGCTTAGCTTCCTTCATTGGAAAATGGCAAGAATAACAGTCTCATGAGTAGTAATTAAGACATAGTCCATAACGCTTGTGGCTTGTAGCGAGGCCTAAATTAGTGAGAACTTACTATTGGTAACAACGCAAAGTAAATACCACTGTCAGGTCATTGCCATGATAATTAAACTAGAAGCACTAAAATCTTCCTAGACAAGAGATTGTAACTCAGTTTGAACAGAGAGAGTAAAGCAACATTTGCCAATCAAGCAGTTCATCAACTCCAGCTGGGGTTGAAAAAATGAAACTCTGAGCAGCCAACAGGTCGGGTGGCTCAGGTGCCTGGTGGTAAGCTCCAGGGAGAATGTGGTGAAGCCTGTTCAGAGAGGGAGAAGTTAAAGGTCTCCTTGGGCTGTCGACATTGTTTGAACACATATGTATGGCAGGCTGCAGGGCTGCAAACTCGAGGGAAGACATAGCCAGCATTTGTTGGGTGCTTCGTGTTTGTTGATGCTGTACAAAGAATATGAGTCTACATGGTCCCGTTGCAGACTCACACAAGCCCAGGAGGTATGGTAATCATCCCCATTTGACAAAAGAGGAAACTGAGGTCCTGGTCCATGTGTGACTTGGGTGAGGTCATTCAGAAGATAAGTGGTGGAGCTGGGATTTGAACTTGGGCTGGGTGACGCCTGAACTCGGTACTTCCTCATTAATTCCGTTGCCATTGAGAAACAGTCATGGCCATCAGTACCTGTGATACTGATATTTGTGAAGGCAAAAATTAGTGGGGCTGTGAGAGAAGCCTTTTCATTTCCAGCAGCAGCAAAACTAATTCTGGAAAATGATGAATAAGATGATAATAGATTCAGGTATTAAATGTTGGACTGTAAGCCTTTTACATATATTAACCTTTTTCTTTTTTTTGCTGTTTTGTGGTCAGGGCCAGGTTTGAACCTGCCGCCTTTGGTATATGGGGCTGGCGTCCTACTCCTTGAGCCACAGGCACCGCCCCAACCCATTTTTTTATGTGTTTTTGAGACAGAGTCTCACTGTGTCACCCTTGGTAGAGTGCTGTGGCGTCACAGCTCACAGCAACCTCAAACTCTTGGGCTTAAGCAATTCTCTTGCCTCAGCCTCCCAAGTAGCTGGGACTACAGGCACCCGCCACAAAGCCTGGCTACTTTTTGGTTGTAGTTATCTTGTT
>CAUYON010132237.1:0-33563 GCA_963573935.1 Arctocebus calabarensis
TTTTTGTAGAGACAGAGTCTCGCTTTATCGCCCTGGGTAGAGTGCCGTGGCGTCACACTGCTCACAGCAACCTCCAGCTCTTGGGCTTAAGTGATTCTCTTGCCTCAGCCTCCCTAGTAGCTGGGACTACAGGCGCCCGCCACAGCGCCTGGCTATTTTTGTTTGTTTGTTTTGCAGTTTGGCCGAGGCCGGGCTTGAACCCGCCACCTTCGGTATATGGGGCCGGCGCCCTACTCGCTGAGCCACAGGAGCCGCCCAAGTCTTCAAGAATCTTAACTGAAAATTTAAGTGAGAAAGTTGTTGGCTGGCCAATGAATTGACTGGCCTTGGGTCAGGTTTCCAATCTGATGAAAAGAACTGTGGTGGCCAGTGGGACAAATAAGGACACCTTTCTTTTACCCTTCCCTGCAAAGCCCTATGTCATCCAGGCCCTTGGTAACTTCTCTGACCTTTGATCTACTACTCTTTCCCTCCTTCATTCTGCTTCATTCATTCTGTTTTTGTTGTTTGTTTGTTTGGCTTTTGTTATTTTCCAAACATATTAGGCATGCTCCCCTCCTGGAGCCTTTGCTCTAGCTGCTTCCTCTGCCTAGAATGTTCTTCCTCCAGATACCTATTTAGATACCTTCCTCACTTTAAGTCTCCTTACATGTCACATTCTCAATGAAGCCTGCCCTGACCACCCTGTTTAAAATTGCAACCAAATCTCCCTTACCTTTATCTCTTCTTTAAACAAACAAAAAACCTATTGCCCTCTAATTCCAACATAATATATAACTTACTGGTTTATTATATTTGTTATTTATTGTCTCTCTCCCATGAAGTCGGGGATTTTTATCTTTTCACTGATATATTCCAAGCACCTAGAACATAGTAGCCAGTCCATAAATATCTGTTGAATGAAAAGAGCCTGAGCCCGTTGTAGCATTTCAACCTTGATGGGAATATCAAATGTCTGCATTCAATAAATTGTTTTTGTTAGGTAATAGTGGAATGATTAGGTTTTTAGGAATTGACTCATATCATCCAAATTCAAAAGAAATTTCTTTTGGGCGGCGCCTATGGCTCAAAGGAGTAGGGCGCTGGTCTTATACGCTGGAGGTGATGGGTTCAAACCCAGCCCCAACCAAAAACTAAAAAAAAAAAAAATTTCTTTCTTAAATTCCTGGGTTTAAATGATCCTCCCACTTCAGCCTCCTGAGTAGCAAGGACTACAGGCATGGACTACCATGCCTGGCTAATTTTTAAATTTTTTTTGGTGGAGATGGAGTCTTACTATATCGCTCAGGCTGGTCTTAAACTCTCAGACTCCCAAAGTGCCAGGATTGAAGGCGTAAGCCACCAGACCTGACCTAAAAATGCCCTTTTTTACAAGATTGATGTGTTTCTTTGTATTTTTCTACTATTCAACTGTTAAGAATCATCACTGTCAAAAAATTTTAACCTTTTGTACCAAAAAGGAAGCAAGTATTCCTTAGTAAAATATAGGTTTTGAAATCAAGGTCTAGTATACGAATATTGCCAACCTGACACATTTCTGCCCTGTCTCCCCTCTCACCTGCCCCTTTACATATTTAATAGATTATTCTTTTCTTTTCTTTTTTTTTTTGAGGCAGAATCTCACTATGTTGCCCTTGGTAGAGCTGTGGTGTCACAGCTCACAGCAACCTCAAACTCTTGGGCTTAAGCAATTCTCTTCCCTCAGCCTCCCAAGTAGCTGGGGCTACAGGCGCCTGCCACAATGCCCAGCTATTTTTTGTTGCAGTTGTCATTGTTGTTTAGCTGGCCTGGGCCAGGTTTGAACTTGACAGACTTCGTGTATGTGGCTGGTGCCGTAACCATTGTGCTATGGGCACTAAGCCTTTATAGATTATTCTAAGGAAAAAGTACATTAAATTGGGCCTTAGAATTAAATAAATGCACAAATGAACTCAAAATCCAATTCTGCAGTTGATAAATACAGAGCATTATACCTCAGAAAGGTAATTATATGCATGGTCTTTTGACTTGGATCCTAAAATTTGACAATCAATAAATACGTTCTAAGGTGCCAATGTCATGAAACCTCAGTTTGTGTGGGGAAAAAAAATTTCTTTGCATAAATAAAACTTACACTGGAAACTTAGCACATAATTTTACACTGTATATTTTGGGGGAAAGTAATGATTTCAAATGGATGCCATTATCTTTAAGTCAAAAGCTGAACTGAGCCACAATGCCAGGAAATCACTGTACCATTCCTGGGCACATATCCCTGTTAAATATATAGAGACCTAACCAAGTGTGAGTAAGGTATTATAGGCCCAGGATAATTTCATAGTGGTAAGTTAAAACTGATGTTTAAAGAGGCTTATTTCTAAACCATAATACCAATTTATTAATTTGTATGGAGAAATATATATTACCAAGTCATCTGGACTAGCTGGTCAGGGTTTTGATTTGTTTCTCCCAGAGATACTTCTACTTGGGAAATCAAGTGTGCTTGTGAGTTTAATGTCAAATTGGTTGGTTTTAAAGGATGGTACAGTATAATTAATTATGAATACTCTTCATCACTTTAAAGATGTACCTGATAAGCAGATACAACAGCAGGTCAATATATTTATGAATTTTGGAGAAATAACTTAGGCCCATCATATTTATAAACTTTAGAGGTGAATTCTGAAGGCCGCTGATCTTATTTACCACTTATTAGAGAATGACATTTTCTTTCTTTCTCTTTTTTTTTTTTGAGACAGAGCCTCAAGCTATTGCCCTGGATCAAGTGCCATGGCATCACAGCTCACCTCCAACTCCTGGGCTCAAGCGATTCTCCTGCCTCAGCCTCCCAAGTAACTGGGACTATAGGTGCCCGCCACAACGCCTGGCTATTTTTTTTGATTGCAGCTGTCATTATTGTTTGGCAGGCCTGGGCTGGATTTGAACCTGCCAGCTCAAGTGTATGTGACTGGTGCCTTAGTCGCTTGAGCCACAGGTGCCGAGCCAGAATGACATTTTCTTGCTGTGTCTACCAAACCTGAGGTGTCATGTTTGCATTTTCCCAGTACATGAATATAGGAGATATATAGTATCCAAATTTATTGCTTCTTTCACTTTCCAATGGGCATAGTTCTTATATACAAGGTTTCTCTTCTTGAAGTATTTCTTGCGCTACCCAACCCCATAAAGAGTTTTGATTATGGGGGTGGGGGACAGAGTGTGTTTAGAGTTTGTACTTGAGAATAAGCTAGGCTTTCTTTTTGCATTCCAATTCCATAAGCTGACTTGGGATACACAGAAAAGAAATACATCTAAGAAACTCTCACTGGTAGATGTGATAGAGTAATAGAGCTATATGTACAACAGAGCATCTAAACTTTCTAACTAGTTTTCCAATTACATTGCTTTGCCAGTGTCTTCAGCCTAGGAGTAGATATGTTCTATTCCTTATGCTACTTTATTGTTTGTTTTGCAGATCCACTGTTTATTGTGTCAAGTGAGAAAGAACACACACAGGCAAATATCCAAGCCACCTTATTTAGAAGCCGACTGGTATGTCTAATTCATTGACTAAGGTTGCCTAATGACCCTGAGCCCCCTTGTTTGGCTAACTGCATTGGTCATATTGATACATCACCAAATCGCTGCTGGATTTTAGGTTTTACAGATATTACTTTGCCATTATTCCTAGGGGGCAATGCATTCTAATACTTGTAGTTCACTGTGAGGGTTAATTTACTAATTATGAATAAAAGACAATAAAAGACAACCAATGACAATCAATGACACGGTGGGGCATGGGGGAAGGAGAGAGCAGACAGAGAAGGAGGGAGGGGGTAAGGGAAAGAAAACCAAAAAAAAAAGAAAGAAAAGAAAATAGTGGGTAAAAAAAAGAATATTATGTGTATGAAATTAAGAATATTCTTGCTAAGAAAGGATGCTGCATTAAGTGGTCTGTGGAAATTTTTCTTAACTATGGGAATGTCATTCTATATCACCATCTGATCCATTCTTTCCCCTGATGAGTCCATAAAGAAAAAAGCACACCTGTTGCCTTGAATCTATCTCAGGGAGTTCAGTTAAGAGTTGAAGTTAATCAGGAATCTTGATAATATGTCCCTGCTGTATCATTGTCACAAAAGAGCTGTCTGGGAAGTTCCAGACTCTATTAATTGAATCATCACCCAGAGATTGAAGTTCTCTAGAATCAAAACAAACTTATCTCCTGTTATAGGTCTAGTTTCCAAATTCTAATGCAGGGAACTTGAAAATCAAATTTCAAGTTGTCATCCACTTAGTTTATATAAAGATACTAGAACATATGTCAAAACTCATCAAAAATGCTACTTTGGAAACTTTTCCCCAATGTAACTTGGTTCTGTGTACCCTCGATTTATCCCTAACAATAAAAAAAACATAATGCTACTTTGTAACAATTATACAGTTAGTAATGATCTAACTCATATGAGGTCTTATACACTGAGTTATAAGTTAAGAGGCCATGTAGCATAGTGTCATAGACATGGAAGTTAATAGATAAACCTAAGCTGAAGCCCAGCTTTAACATTCACCTACTAACTTGTATTACTTCGCTGTATCTTAGTTTCCTATTCTGGAAAACAGAGCTCCTTTCCTCAAACAGACAGTATAATGTGATGAAAAGCACAATGTTACTGCATACAGCAAATATTCTATAAATAGTAGTTAAATGCATAGATAAATAAAGCAACATAGAATCTAGAGAAGAAAGAAGAGATGGTGTGTAAGAGATCACCAGTGTGTTTCTATTAGCTAACAGGTAATCTTTTCCTTGCAAAGCAGTAGTCAATGGAAATCAGGCATAAGTCTCTAGAGTCTATCATTTTAGGATGAAAGAGCCTAGAAAAATATCTGATTATCTTTGTTATAAAATATAATTATTATTACTATACTACTAATTTAAGTATTAATACCGTGTGCTTATCATGTATCAAGCACTTTGATATATACCTTTTTTTATTATTCTGGTTAATCCTCCCAATAACTTTGTGAAATAAGTACTCTTATATTTCATTTTCTAGATCAGTTAATCAAGGCTTTTGAAGGTAACTGGCCTGAGATCACATAGGGATTACAGGTTAATGCCCAGGATTCAAAACCAAAGCAGGCTCGGCACCCATAGCACAGTGGATATGGCGCTGGTTACGGTGCCAGTTACAGTGCCAGCCATATGCACCGAGCCTGGTAAGTTCGAGACCAGCCTGGGCCAGCTAAACAACAATGACAACTGTAGCAAGAAAATAGCCGGCGTTGTGTGGGAATGTCTGTAGTCCCAGCTACTTGGGAGGCTGAGGCAAAAGAATCGCTTAAGTCCAAGAGTTGGAGGTTGCTGTGAGGTGTGACACCACGGCACTCCACCAGGGGTGACATAGTGAGACTCTGTCTCAAAATAAATAAATAATTAAAAAAAAACCCAAAGCGGTTGGCCCTATAAACTTAACAATTATGCCATCATCCATAGTCACTTACAAATGCTGCAGATGATTAATTTACTTTGCCAGTTACCCTGACACCAGGGAAGGGGGACCCGAGAAAGCAAATGTGAACATTTTTCATAGCTCCCTGACCACTACCCCTCACCCAAAAGGCAAATAACACGTTAGTCATTTCCCTTGCAAATCAGTTTCTTATGGATAAACTAATGAGCTCATTTCTAATTTGTGGCTGAATTAATAATAAGATAAACCCAACACACATGGAAACCTGAAGACAGTTCACCCACATTAGCCAATGTACAGCAGCCTTGAGCTTCAGTCCAGAAGAGCCTGATGTGACCGTTCCCCTAACCCACTCTTACGTATAAATCCTGGGCTCCACACCAAGCCTTCTGCGTGTTTGTGACAGACATCCAAATCTTCCTGCCCATATAGGAAGTGAAGAGCACTTCCTAACAATAGTCTCACAGTTGGAGAAGGGCACAGGTCCTGGAGCTCTGCAGGGACAGAGGAAAGTAGAAGCTGGCTCCTGTGGGTGTGAGCACGTGAGAAGTAACTGCGTTAACCAGTGGTCAGAAGCGCTCGATGGGAACCACAGAGCCTAATATTGAGTGTGAAGAGCCTAGTTGCCTATGCCTCACAGGTGTCACTCAATGTTCAGCCTAGGTAGAAGAGAAATAATAAAAGCGTTGCCCTCAAAGAAAGCACACTAAACCATTCAACCTTCCTTTTGGAAATGTGCTATTTCTCCCTAGAAACATGAAAAAAGGTACAGAGAAAAGCTAAAAGATGGAGAAAGACATAAATGGGACCAGATCGGTAATTTCCTGCTTCTGTCTCCTACAGAATAGGCTCAAACACAAGGTGCCCCTGTGCAGGCCCCAGAGGTCATAAGGATCAAATATAAATTCTGAAAGTTGAAAAGGGGGAATCCATTTCAAATGACTTAGAGGATAACTGTCATTGGTATTAATATGGTTGGAATGTTTAAAATTGCCACAGGTTCCTTCACTTTTGAAAGGTGTCAGGCCCCTGTCTTGAACGTTGAATGTCTGTCTGTGATACTACAATGAATGGTTGTGCTATCACAGACAGTTCCGGGTGAAGGAAAGCTTATTTAATTTATTGAACCACACATAAAAATTGGCAAAAATGAATCCAAAAGGTTAAGCACGGGGGCCTGATTCTTATCTTTCTCCATTTCCCATAATACTATCATGTCCCATTAAATTTTCTTCTCTCCAAAGTGCCTGAAAATATGTTTCATGTTTTTCAGTGTATACTTTTCTCTTCAATACTCAGGTCTCCTCTCCCAGGGAATAAAAACAGACAGAGATAAGGAATAGAAATCTGCAGCTTTCCAATGGGACAAAACTTCTGGAATTCAGGGGAGGAAAATTTGAAGTGCTGAATTGCCATCAGGGCAGACAATCTGAGAAGAAACCAAGGTGACTGAATTCCTTGAAGCTGACATTCTTCCAACTAAAATGACCCATCCTACTTGCAAATGGAAAACACATTTCAATATACTTCCTCTCAACATAAAAGATAAATTTATGCATTACTGCCCAAAGGTGGAACAAAAGATATATGAACGCAGATTCTCAGATTTCCTTTAGCATGAATGAAACTTTTCAAATGGTAGTGGCTCCAATGTTATGGCCTTGCAAGATCACCTGTGAATGGATTATGATCAAAGCCAATCCATCAGTATGAGGGAAGAGTTTGAGATGGCTGAATATAGCTTTCCATTGTTTTAACTCTACAGTGGACAGAAATTTTGCTACTAAAACACAGGAAAACTCCAAATTATAATCTTATCTTTCTGAGTCACCCATCACCTAAGCCAACATATTATATTTTGCCAAGTACATTGGGGACTTTCTGCCCAAATTTTTGAGGGAAAAGTAAGGATGTGCCATATACATGGGTAACATGGCTCTGGAGTATGAGGACGCAGGGGGCCGTCCAGGGCCACCACAGCTTCCCTCCTGGGCTCACTGGGAATATGGGGTCCCACTCTAGGAGGGTCTGGGATCTGGCAGGAGTGAGCTAGAGCAGCCTTTACAAAGTGCCATGATCAGGGGAGGGAGTGGTGGCAACGCTGGAAAGGTAGGCCACAGCCACTTGGGGCAAAGTCCCAGGCCCAAGACCCAGCTGTGCAGCAGGGATTAGGAGCCCTAGGCAGCCCCAGGGACCTGCCTGACTGCCCATAGGCCATGAGGCTGCAGAAGTTCCTAACCTGCCAGCTACATATGTGACCATCTTGGCTGCAACCCCAGACGTGGTAGGGAAGGAGGGGCTCCTGGGAGAGAGGGAAGGGGCAGCCTTTCATAGAGCAGGCGCTACAGGGGGGCAATGCAATCTGCACATTTACCAGGGAGCATTAGCCGACCCCAGATGTGTCTCTCCCAGCTGACAGCCAGCCACTTTATTGAGAGGTGTATTTCTGAGATTTGGGGCCAAAAGCATGGGTGTTCATTATACGTGGGAATGCATTACATATGGCAAAGTACAGTACTTCTTTCTTTCAATAGTTACACATTTTCAACAGTTACATCTCATCCCTACATACTACTCTTTCATTTGAGTGTACAAGTGTTTACTACATAAAAAGTGCTATGCTCAATACTGAGGACCCAAGAATGAGCACGATGCCATCCCTGCCTGCACTTACAGTCGAATGGAGGGAAAATCATCATAAACATGTGAGATAAGTTAAGTAGGAGCTTCAGCAATGTGCTGCAGGAGAACATCTTATTGATGTTTAGAAGAAGTTCTGTCTTTTTTTACATAAAGTTATCATTATGCAAACTTGGGGAAACAACGCCTCAACAAAAATTATCACCAAATTCAAATAACTCTATTTTTTTTAATTTGAGGGCTTTTTCTGTTTTAATTTTACTTTAAATTCCATTCTGCTATAAACTGATCATTTTCTATAAAAGCATAAAAAAGAGAGAGAATGGGATAAAGTGATGATCATTTAAAAACCATTTTTTTGAAAGTTCTTTTTGTTGTCTCAGATTATAATTTAAAAAATTGAAACATTTCATTAGAAACAAGTTTGTATGGAATAAACTTTCCAGAGAGGAAAATTTAACCTTACAGGTACATTCCAAAGTAAAGATCAATCGTTTGAAGTTTGTGAGGTATCCTTCAAAAGAATGAACTTCTTTATTCAGTTTTGAAAGAGAGTTTATAAACCATTGTGATGTTTAATACTAGATGTCAACTTGACTGGATTGAAGGATGCCTAGGTAGCTAGTGAAGCAGTGTTTTTGGGGGTGTCTATGAGAGTTTTTCCAGAGGAGAATGACATGTGAATCAGTGGACTGGGAAAGGAAGATCCATCCTCAGTGTGGGTGGTCACCATTCAATGCTGCTGGCACAAAACAAGTGTTAAAAAGGATAGTCTGCTTACTCAGCTTCCTTTCTCTCCCTTGCAGAGCATGAGGGTCTTTTCTCCTCTTGCCCTTAGACATAAGACTCCAGGTTCCTTGGCCTTTGGACTCTGGTACTTGTACCAGCCAATTGTCTTCCACTGGCCTTCCAGAGGCTCTTAGTCCTTTAGCTCCAGACTACAACTTCACTGTTGGTTGATGGGACTTCATCTCTGTAACTGTGTGAGCTGATTATTACTAGTAAACTCACTTCCATGCACATAAACACACAAATACACACACATACATATATCCTATTGGTTTTATCCCTCTGGAGAACCCTAACTATTGCAACTATAAAATAAACTTTTCCGAAAATTCAAATGATAACATACAAAATTCTATAAAAACTATTCTAGTACTTTATGATGAAAATTTGTTAGAGCACATTTGTGTATTCTATAGAGAAAATGGATACCGGGCATTTAAAGACAGGAAAATGGCTGGTAGCAATAGTGTTCAGCAGCAATAAGGCATAGGACAAGGCCAACTGTGACAACAGAGGGTCGCAAGTTACCTGGCCAAGTCTACCTTCCTGGTAAGCGTTCTAAAAAGCATTAATTTGTCATATGATTCTTTTTGGGTAGGGAGCAGGGGCCAGCAAAATTTAAAAACCAAGTGCCATGAATTTTGAAATTTGGGAGAGAACGGAAAGAAATTAGTATACATTCTCCCCAAGCCAAGAGCTAAGTAGGTTAGAGAGGAAAGATGATAAGGGCACCAAGACCAATCAGAGAAAACATAGGTGCCAAAACACATATGCCAGACAGTTCTTTGAGATCAGTTACCCTCATCTTTCAAGTGATAGATAGTGAAACTGGGGCTCAAAAGGAGGAAGGAACTCATAAATTCCACAGACTGGCAGAATCAGAATAAATCTGAATAACAGATGGCGTGCACTTTCCATCACTCCACTGTGACTTCTTAGCTAAGAATCATCCACAACACAATAAAAAATGCCAGTGAGAACTTGGTAGCATCAGCAGAACAGATGAGGATGACACTGGCAAAAATGAATACTAGTGGTAAAGATTTAAAGTTCATTTTGTAATTGCATCACCACCATTTTTGCTTCCCATTCATACTTGTCCTTCTCCAACAACTGTTAGCATCTATGTAACAGAGTGTAACGTCATTTTGAATCTCTGGTTTTTTAGTCATATTTCACCCATAGTGCATATTGCACATCAGTGAGTTTACATGATGGGTTCATCATTCAGAAATGTTAGCTACCTTAATAAATACCTTATAAAAATGTTTTTGCTTTCCTGAAATTGATTCACTCTTTACCTGGTAACAACCAGTAAATCAATTTTTTTAAAGAACTGGTGCTTGCTTCCTACATTTCACTTAATATGGTTCAGATGGGGCTGACTCATCTCATGGTAAAAGACACAAGCCTGAGCCAGGCAATTAGTTCAAACATTAGAATGCCACCCAAATCCAACCAACGATAGTCAGTCTTACAATTGTGCTTGAGTTAGAGAGAGCATTCTTTCAGAAGAGGGTGCTAAGTAAGCAAGAAGTAATCCATCAGCTACTGTTGACCATCTTTCTAAAAGTTGTTTTTTAAAAAGTGGTTATTTCAGTAGCAGATATACTAATATTGGAACAATACACAGAAGATTAGAATAGTCTCTGCATAAAAATGACATGCAAACTCTTTAAGTGTTTCATATTATTAAGAGAAGGGGAAAGGTATAGAAAACATATTTAATGAAATAATAGCTGAGAACTTCCCAAGTCTTGGAAGAGATATGGTCATCTACATTTTAGAAGCTCAAAGACACCAAACTTAACAATGCATTTCAAGGAAATAAAAAAGCAAGAATAAACCAAATTTAAAATTAGCATAAAGGAAAAAAATGAAGATCAGAGCAAAAATAACAACAATTAAAAATATTATATATATATTTTATATATAAATTAAATATATATGTATGTATATAAATATATATATAATATGAAAAAAATAAAGATCAGAGCAAAAATAAAAACAATTGAAAATGTTATATATATAACATATATTTTATTATAAATTAAATATATATATGTATGTATATAAATATATATATATAATACGAACAAACCACTAGCTAGACTGACCAAAAAAATAGAGTAAACCCAAACAAGTCCTCTACAAAGCACATTATAATTGAAATGTCAAAGATAAAGAATGAATTCTATAAACAGCCAAAGAAAAGCATCAAGCCACACATAAGAGCATCCCAATTATACTAAAAGAAGATTTCTCAGTATGATCATTACAGGCCAGAAGAGAATGGGATGATATATTTAAAGCATGGAAAGAAAAAATATTCTAACCAAGAATACTATACCCAGCAAAGTTATTCTTCATAAATGAAGGAAAAACAAAATCTTTCATAAGGAATTCATTACCACTAGATCAGTCTTTAAAAAATTATTAAGGGAGTCTTATGTCTGGAAAATATTAGATAATAGCCATCATTGTAAAAAAATATAAAACTACAAAACTCACTGATAAAACCAACACACAAAGGAGAAAGAGAATCAAATCTGTCACTACAGAAAATCATCCAACTGCAAAAGAAAGAAAAAAGAAGAAATAAGGAACAATGGATATATACACACCAAGGAAACAACCAATGAAAAAACAGGAGTAAATTTTCATCTATCAATAATAATCATGCATGTAAATAGATTAAATTACCATTTAAAAGATATAGACTGAATGAATGAATAAAAACCTCAACTCTATGTTACCTATAAGAAACTCATCTCACCTATAAGACACATTTAAAGTGAAGAATTGAAAAAAGCTATTCCATGCAATGGAAACCAAAATGAGCAAGAGTAGCTTTATTTATATCATATAAAACAGACTTTAAGTCAAAAGCTGTAAGAATAGACAAAGAAGAATATTATATGGTAATAAAAGTGTCAATTCAGCAAAAGACTATAATAATTGCAAATTTTTTTTGCAACAGAGTCTCACTATGTTGCCCTGGGTAGAGTGCCGTGGCATCACAATTCACAACAACCTCAAACTCTTGGGCTTAAGTGATTCTCTTGCCTTAGTCTGCCAAGCCTGGGACTATAGGTGCCCACCACAACATCTGACTATTTTTTGGTTGTTGTTTTTGCAGTTGTCATTGCTGTTTCAGCTGGCCTGCATCTGGTTCAAATCTACCAGCCTCAGTGTATGTGGCCATCACCCTACCCACTGAGTTACAGGAACCTCCAACAATTTCAAATATATGTGAACCTAAAACTAGCACACTCAGACATATAAAATAAATATTATTAGATCCAAAAGTAGAGGTAGACCCCAATACAATAATACTGGGGACTTGAATACCTCATTCTGAGCACCGGACAGATGACCTAGCCAGAAAGACAAAAAAAAAATGGATTTAAACTTCACATGGACCAAATGAATCTAATAGACATTTACAAAACATTTCACACAACAGTTATAAAATAAGCATTATTTTCATCAGCAAGTGAAATATTCTCCAGGACGGCCATATAGTAACACACAAAACAAGACTCAAAAATGTGTAAAAATCAAAAGCATACCAACTACTTTATATGACTGCAATGGAATGAAACTAGATATCTAAATAAGAGGAACATTTGGAAACATACAAATACATGGAAATTAAACAACATGCCCCTGAAAGACCAATGGGTAAAGGATTAAATTAAGAATAAAATTTTTAAAATTCTTGAAACAAATGAAAACAGAAACACAACATACCAAAACCAATGGGGCTCAGCAAAAACATTATTTGGAGGTAAATTTAAAAACAGGAGTAAGTTTTCTTACTTACTCCTACAATGGAGTGTCTACATTGCAAAACTAGAACGATTTCAAATAAACAATTTAATAATGGATAACAGGGAACTACAAAAGGAAGACCAAACACAATCTAAAATTAGAGGGAAAGAAATAATAAATATCAAAGCATAAATAAACAAAATTGAGGAAAAATACAAATGTTTAACAAAACAAAAAGGTGGTTTTTGAAAAAATTAACAAAATCAACAAACCACTAGTGAGACTTAAGAAAAAAAGAGAGAAGACTCAAATAAAAGTCAGAAACAAAAAAGATATCACAATAGCACAGAAATACAAAGAAAATTAGCAATGACTATAAACAACAGTACATAAATAAATTTGAAAACCTTGAGGAAATGGAGAAATTCTTGGATGTATGCAACCTACCAGGATTAAACCAAAAGGAAATAGAAAAAACTTGAACAGATAAATAACAAGTAAGAAGATTGAATCAGTAATAAAATGCCTCACAACAAAGAAAAGCCTAGGACCAATGGCTTCACCACTGAATTCTACCAAACCTTTAAAGAATTAATATCAAATTTATCTCAAGCTATTCCAAAATACCAAAGTTGAGGGAACCCTTCCTAACTCATTGTTTGAGGCCAGCATAACCCTAGTACTAAAACCAGACAAGGACTAAACATAAAAAGTGAAATACAAGCCAATATCCCTGATGAACACAGATGCAAAAATCCTCAACAAAATATTACCAAACTGAATGCAAAAATACATCAAAAAGTCAGTATATCATGATCAAGTGGAAGTTACCCCAGGAATACAAGGATGGTTCAACATATGCAAAGCAATAAAAATGACACATCACATCAAAATAATGAAAGAAAAACATCATGTGATCATTTCAATAGCTGCAGAAAAAGCCATTTTAATAAAATTAAACATTCCTTCAAGATAAAACTTTCCATAAATTAGGTATAGAAGAAATATATCTCAACATGATAAAGGCCATATATGACAAACCCACAGCTCTTCCTCTAAGAACTGCACAAAACAAGATTGCCTACCTGGATAAAGCAATTAGGCAAGAGAATGAAATACAAAGCATTTGAATTGGAGGAAGGAAGTCAAACTGTCCCTGTTGCTGACAACATGATCTTATATATAGAAGAACTTAAACTACCAAAAATCTCTTATAATTGATAAAAGAATTCATTAAACTTGCAGGATGCAAAATCAACACACAAAAATCAGTAGCATTTCCATACATGAACAACCAACTAGCTGAAAAAGAAATCAAGAAAGTGATTCTGTTTCCAATAGCTGTAAAGAAAAAAAAAAAAAAACACCTAGGAATAAATTTAACCAAGGAGGTAAATATTGCTGCAAGGAAAAATAGAAAACACTGATGAAATAAACTGAAAAGGATAAATAAGTGGAAAGACAACCTATGCTCATGGATCTGAAGAATTAATATGGCTAAAATGTCTTTACTGACTACAGCAATCTACAGATTCAATGTAATACTTATCAAAATACCAATGCAATTCTTCACAGAAATAGAAGATATTAAAATTTGCATGGAGCCACAAAAGAAAAGATCCCAAATAACTAATGCAATCTTGAGTGAAAAAACAAAGCACAAGGTACTACATTACCAGACTTCAAAAGATACTGCACAGTTACTATATAGTAACCAAAACAGATAATACTGACATAAAAACAGCACACAGACCAAGGGAACAGAGTAGAGAACCCAGAATTAATCCACATCTACATCTATAGCCAACTGATTTTTGACAAGGTGCCAATAACAATCACTAGGAAAAGCACAGTCTCTTCAATAAATGGTACTGGAAAAATTAGATATTCAGATGCAAAAGAACTAAACTAGACCTTTGCTACTTGACCTCCACAAAAAAATCAACCCAAAGTGAATCAAATACATAAATTTAAGTCCTAAGATGATAAAAAAAAAAAAAAAACTACTAGAAGAAAACATAGGAAAAATACTTTAGGACATGAGTCTGAGAAAAGATTTTATGAGTAAGACTTCAAAATTATAGGCAATTAAAGCAAAACGTGGGATTATAGCAACAAAAAATCTTCACAGCAAAGGCAACAATCAACACAGTGAAAAAGATAACATATAGAATGCGAGAAAATATTTCCAGCTATTCATCTGACAGACTATATAAGGTACTTAAACATCCCAATAGCAATAAACCAAACAATTCAATTACAAAATGGGCAAATGATCTAAGCAGACACTTCTTAAAAGAAGACATACCAATGGCAAAAGATATACCTCCAAATTGTTCGACCTCATTATTCACAAGGAAAAGGAAATCAAAATCCCCATGAGGTATCATGTCACTGCAGTTAGGATAGCTATTATCAGAAAGACCAAAATTAACACATGTTCCAGAGGACTCACTCTTTGTTGGAAAGTAAATTAGTACAGCCACTAAAAAGACTAGTATGGAGGGTGGCACCTGTGGCTCAAATGAGTAGGGCACCAGCCCCATATGCTGGAGGTGGTGGGTTCAAACCCAGCCCTGGCCAAAACCTACAAAAAAAAAAAAAAAAAAGAATAGTATGGAGGTTACTCAAAAACTACTACAGATAGAACTACCATATAATCTGTCGATCCCACTTTCTGGTGTTTATTTAAAAGAAAGGATATCTGTATATCAAATAGTATCTGCACCATCCTAGTTATTTCAGCACTAAGCATAACAACCAAGATATGGAATCAACCTAGACTTCTAATAAAAGATGAATGGATATAGAAAATGTGCTATATATACAAGATGAAACACTATTCAGCCATAAAAAATAATAAAATCCTATCCTTTGTGCCAAAATGGATGGAACTAGAGGGCATTATGTTAATAACATAAGCCAGGATCAGAAAGCTAAATACCGTATGTCCTTACTTCCATGTGGAAGGTAAGAAAAGTTGATCTCACAGAACTAAAAAGTGGGACAGAGGATACCAGAGGCTGGGAGGAGATGGAGAATACACAAAGGACACAAAATTACAGCTAGATAGGAGAATAAGTCCTAGTGTTCTGACCACAGTTAACAATAATGTATGTTTCCAAACAGCTAGAGGGACAGTGAATGCTTCCAACACAAACAAATGATCAATGTTTGAGATGATGGATTTGCTAATTACCTTGGTCTGATCACTATGTAGCACATGCACCAAAACATCACTAGATGCCTCGTAAGTATGTACAATTATTATATATTAATTAAAAAATAAAACGTAATTTTAAAACCTTCCTGAACGTACATAGGAAAGTAGAGCTGATACATGAAGAAGGAAATCACTGGCAATGTTGCTCGAACACTTGAAGCTAATACAAGCCTTGCCAGTAGGTGGTAGATTATTCACCAAAAAAAATGACTCCAGTGATTCTTTATATGTGTTCTCCTTTGCAATATGACTTTATTGTTCCTCCAACAATAGGTAGAGTCTGGTTCTCCACTCCTTCCATTTGGTCTTGACCATGTAACTTGTTCTGGCCAACAAGTCATTAATAAATGTGACCTAAATAAATGCTTGAAAGGTACTTGAGCATGGGGTTTTTCTCCTCTTGTTAGGAGAATCCTTCTTCTTCCAGGAAACAAGTCCAGGCTAGCTTCCTGAAAAAAGGGAGATCCCATAGAGAGCTATTCCTGCCATCCCGGTGAAGCTCCAGACATATGAGACCATCCTCGAGCCTCCAGGCCTAGCTGAGCCAGTCTACATAAGAGCCATTCAGATGAGCCACAAGACTGTGAACTAATAACTTCCATTTTGAGCCATTAAGTTTTGAAGTTGTTTGTTGCAAAGCAAAAGTAATTTGATCAATTATTAGGTTGCACATTTTCTTTTCCCTCAGCAATTTGAATAGAATTTGTATCCTTTATAACCAAAAGGATACAGAAATATGCAGTACCATAGCCAGACTATTTGACAAACAAATCAATATTAATATACCCTTCCTCCATAAAACATGATTCTTTTCAGTTATCTTCACATAATAATTAGTAATTATGATTTTTCCTTAATTTGCTTTGAAATAACAATTTAAAAAGAAAATTAAAATGTGATGATGTTATTCAAATGTATTAGAGTATTTCATGCTTGAACTGAAATTTTCACTTGCCAAAGAAAAATAGTATACTCATATTTTGTATTTTATTTTAGAGTTGCAAATGTTAAATGCAAGTAAATATTCCAAATGTTTTTATAGAATGACAGAGTTGAAATAACTTAAGATGTGTTTCTTCACCTTTTAATCATTTTGCTATGATTTTCCATTTCATATCTAATTTTTCAAATGCAGAAATATGTACACTGCGCCTAATGTCAACTCCAGTAACTCCAAACCACTATGAACTTATTCTTGAAAACACCTAGGCAAGTTCATGTACGTGGAGTTTTCCTATAGAGCTAGGAGTTCTCCAATCTAACCCCCACGTAGAATAGAATGGATATTAAAAGATAAATTTTTGAAGTGTGCTAAAATGCAATAAATACGATAAATATAATAATGTTTTAAAACAGAACAGAACTCATAGCAATTATGTAGAACGTAGATTGACAATTTTTTTCCCAGGGAGGATGATTATTGCTTTCATTGTTTGAATTACCAGTACATGGTGACCAAAGAATACACACTGAATTTTCGTTGGTTTTAGCATTGTTTTAAAACTCTATAAACAATGCATTCCCATGCTGTGTACAGCAGACCACTAATGCCCGCCTGTCCTTGATATGACACTATAAATAATAGTAGAGATAATCTTCATTCATATTGTGAATTACATATATAATAAAAATTCTCCAAAGGATCCTGACTGAAGTACAACAGAAGCATTGAATAAATATGCTTGTTTGTAGAAGAAAGTTTCCAATAAGAAGATTAGATTGTTGACCCCAAATTTCCTAACTGTCTAGAAGGAGAAATGAAGACAGTTGGCAGCTCTAAACATTCCAGCACAGGGAAGAGGTAGAATTAACTTTCTGTTGGACAAAAAGGCAATTAAATAGGCTTTACTGTGATGTTCTATTACAACTTAAGGTAAAATCCTTCTAATTCTGGAAAATCATCATGGTTTTCTGAACCAAGACAAGCTAACAAACAATATCTTATTCCCTTTAATTATATACCTCCTTTAAGGGGAGTTCCTGTTGTCAGGAATCAGGACCAACTAAAGAAATCACTCAATGAGTCATGTAACTGTAAAGATGGAACTGATCACATGATACCATAGATCTATATTAACCTATTCCTGTCGAATGTCCATATACGACTTGAACTACATATTTTATTCATTTGCTTTATAGCTGGTCAGTTGTATCTTATCAATTCAATAACCTTCAAACTGAAACATATTTTATTCTCCCCAATGTGTGCCTTTCTGCTACATTTTATTCCATTTGGTATACTTCCTAATCAATTCTTTTGTGAGCTTCATTTCATTCAGCACAATGTATCCATTGTTAAGATTTATTTCATTCAGAATGATTTAAATCTATTTTGCTCAATGCAGCTTTAAAGCTACTCTATGCACCAGGCCATGTGGTCTGGTTCACACGCCATCATCTTCTTGGTTGAGGAAAGATGTACTTTCTTAGCTTGGTCTGCTGTGAAATGATGCCTGCTTTTTATCTACCCTGGCGTTAGTTGTGGACTGAATAATACGAATGATATGTACTCATGTGTGGGAATTTCAGTGCATTTCAGGTATTCAAGGCTGAGATGCGTAACGGTAGACTCCTAATATCCTTAGGATGAAGTCATCTTTTTGAATCAATGTTTCTAAAATTCTACATATCATTGTCAACAGAGGAAAAGCAGGACACAGTAACCAAGTGGTCTCTCGTAAACCCTTGTTGATTTAAGAACGGCTGAAGATTGTATTAATTATGAACCACTTTTAATCTGAGTTGGCCCAAAATTTATGTTCTTTATAAGACTCCAAGAGTTCATTTTGCACAATAAAATTATTTCATTCTTCATACAAAAAGAAAAAACAAAAAGCAATGAAAGGCATTTCATTTTAATGACTTTTTTGGTGACTCACCTTCTAACTAAGATTACTGAAAAAGGCCTGGAGGCGAAGCCCCAAGAGGTGATATATAAAAGAGAAAACTATCAAGTGCCTAGGAGCACACTAGTTGTTTTGAAAAGTTAAATTTAAATAGGGAAAGTCTAGAAGGTTTTGTTAAGAAAGTACATTGAGGTCAAGGTTAAGGGGACCTTAGCAGCATGGCTAAGAGTTTGTAGCTATATCCCAAATGCAAGGAGAAGGCCCTGAAGGTTTTCCAACAGGAGAGATGACATGATAGAAGCACGTTGTTCCTATAAAACAGGCTGTAACTCTGTAAAGTAAAATGAACTTGAAATAAACTCATGGTGGCAGGTAAACTCAGCATGCCCAGAATGAGAAAATGAAGGAGTATGTGTTGTTCAAAAGAAAGGTATTTCCAGGAGGGAGGATGTTAGAAAATGGGGGAGAGGAGTAGAAAGCTTTGGAAACCAGAAAAATTAAAGAGAAATGCATTTAGTGAACATATAAAAATAGTAACAAAATACAATACAGATTACAAAGCATAACAAACACCAACATGATCAAACTTATAAAATTATAAAAATTGGTGGTATAAAAGAGGAGAAAGAGACCATGACTAATTGTAACCAACTACAAAGAAATTTGGGGGCATAAATACACAAATACCGTTGACTTAATTATCTTGTATTTAAAAAATCAGTGGCTATAGTATTTCCACATGACATAATCGGGCATGAAATTCAAGAAGGAAGAAGGCTACTAAGAGTAAAATTCTGAATGTATAGTTATGAAATTGACAACAAGGGAGGCGGGAGAAGCTTGAGAGTTAGGAAAATAGCAAAAGAAATTAAACTAGCACAACTGGGTACAAGACATCCTAATGAACTCAGGTTTTAAGAAGTCACAAAAGCAGTGTATGAATGAAGAGACTAAGTCTACTGTCAGAAAAGGGTAAAAAATAAATCCCAAATGACAGACAGAGGCAGAATTTCTAAGCTCTTATTTTGTTATTTCCTCCATCATGAAAGTAACTCTTTACACTAGAAGGATAGGTGAAAAAGTAAAAAAGAAATAAAATAGAAAAGAAGTAAAAGCTTAAGAAATATGTGAACTTGGTCACTAGAGCCATGCAAATGGTATTTTCTTTTACAACAGCAACAAAATAAATTCTTACAGATCTAATCGTGGAAACAATGTTACGAATATTTGAAAAATCACAGAAAAGAAGTAGATTTAGGCAAATATCTCATTTTTGTTCTTTTTAAAAGAGAAGTGGAGGTGTGTAAAAAAATAAAAAAACAAGACACTGACATTGTAAAACATTACGTTAAATACAGTGTGAGCATTTTGAAAAGACAGTAGCAACTTCTCAAACCTAGCACCTTTTCACTTAGAATGAGCTAGGATTTTAGGCCAAATCAATCTCTCTCTCTTTCTCTCCACATTCACTCTCTCTAACTCTGTCTTTTGGAAATAATTGTTAAGCTGGTAGAGTAGCAAGAACAGAGACTTAATACGCTGATCTCAATAAGATATCTGACAAAAATCTCTCATGGTACTGCTTTACAAAAAGGAGAGAGAGATGTCGATTCAGGTCAATTCACACAGATCAATTAACTATACCAAAGAATAAATGTTGATTCATGAATCAATGTCACTGAGAACAGAGGTTCCTTAAGCCTACCCACAGGACTCCACTCGTGCCTCCAGACTGTTGAATAAAACCTAGAAATCTATGTCCTAACAATAGGCTCAACCTAAGAAAAAGCACAGAACAAATCAAAAGTATCCACTTAGGTCTGAAAATTCAATTTCCCAAGTAAGGGATGGGAGAGTTTTTTCTGGGCAGTAGCTTATGTAGAAATAAAAGCCCAGCAGGCACCCGCCGCCCCTCAGCTCTGTTCTCATAATGCAGAGCAGATGCTCAACCTCCCCGATGTCGTCCAGATAATCCATGACTGTCTACATATCCTGAGTGGGACATGGGATGAGACACTTCTTCCAACCCTAAGGTGCCGCAACTCTAATATGAATATGAATCCCTGCCTGGTGTCCTGTGGGATTATTGCTACATAACTGCAGAAGAGGAGCCACAGAAAATGAAAGATTGAAAGTTTTTCTAAAGCCCCCGAGTTTATAATGGGCCGCATACAAAACACTTTCTGAGATTTGCTCTCATTAGCAGAAGGCTTTGATCCTCCAATACCTCGTTGTAGAGATACACACCCTGGCTAACCAAACCATGAGTTTAAGACAGGCAGAAAAATCTAAAAAAAATTCTCCCTACCATGACAAAAGGAACTAGAAAATCGCCAAACTCTGTACACAAAAGAACATTTAATTTATAACAGTTAAAACCTGGCCTCTGACCAAGTCCAAAAGAGCTATGTCTTATTTCACTTGCTCTTGAATATGTCTCTTTCAGAGATAAATGACTCTGCTCTTTGCCAATTCTCCCCTCTGTTTGGTGTTTTGTTTAGCTGGGCTTATGACAAGCCAAGAGTTGATGCATCTGCTTGAATGTGTAATTTACCTCTCTGGTCAACTTAGCTTTTTTTTCCCTGACAATATTATGTCAAACAATCACATCACAACTGGCTCTGATCTCTTTGTTGTTAGCTAATAAATTAGAGAGTATTTATTATCTGCGATCCTTTTTTCCTCTTTTAATGGTGACACATTTGTGGTGAATTACAGGGCAGCTTTATAAACTAGGCTCCAAGCCAGTCTCGGGCCCTGCGTCCATGTGAACGTTCCCTCTCCCAGTTGGCCTCCCGGGCTGGTGGTAAATCAAGGCAGCTGTCACAGCACACTAAGTTAGTGTGCGTCATTGGGGAAAGCAGGAAGCGTTGGGGGTATAATTCTGTCCATCAAGCTAATATGTTATATCAGTAGCTTTGTAATCTTCTGCCATAACTTATGGGAAGTGACATCTAAGAATTCACTTTGAAGGCGATGTGTTCCTCGGACTTTAAGCCAAAACAGGCCCGCTTTGCAGCAACAGTTCCTCTGTTTACACGAGTGGATTTCTAGTGCTGAGGAGTCAGGTCCCTATCAATGTGGCAGTTATTTTACGCGTTCCACCCACCGGCTGGACTCTGTTTACAGCCCTCACGGCAGGATTTGTAAACTTTTCAAACAGGATTTCTTCTCTTCTTTGTGTTACCCTTGCCTTAACCTCCAGTAGCAGGATAGATAAATATGCTCCTTGAATGTTATCATGACAAAGCGAACCTCTGACAGACAGGAATGAATGGGGGACCCGTTTCCCTTGTCCGCTCCCCTTCAACCCTTGTCTTGACAAATGTGGGAAATGGCTCTGTGGGACACAAGAAGAATAACCACGTCGCTATGATAGCAGTGTCAGCTTTGTGTTGTTGTTGCGAAATGTCCACATGATGCTTAGAGAAGTGAGGAAAGATAACCTCAAACAGACAGTGAACTTTCCAAGTCGTGACACCAGGGCAACCAGACTCACATTGTGCGTCCTCCAAAAGAAAGGGACACTTTATTTGGGGGCATTTGCTGTTGGATTGTCTGTCTCCCTGCAACACATGTGCATACACACACACACACACACACACACACTTTCTTCCCGGGCTGTTTTTCTCAGCAGGCCAATGAGAGAAACCCTTTGGGGAAGATTAAGCAGTTCTGTGAGCGGCCATCTGATGGGAATGAAATCTACAAGAACTGTTCAAAGGCACTCTTCCTCCCCCAGGCACAAGACTAAATATGCACAGTAAAGAAATTTGAAAAATGCCTGCCCTTGCCATCCTCAATACCCCTTTGATTGATAGCAGAGAGGGTTTGCTATGATAATTTTACTTTGACAGGTCCCAGGCATAAATCCCACAAAGTTGTTGCTCTGGTTTGACAACCTTCCAGGGCTCCAGTTAGGGACAGGAAACAGGCCTCTATTTTTCACCCTCAATGCTCCTTCAGGTGCAAAGAAAAGGCCGTATGGAAAAAATAAATCCTTATCTGAGGGGAAAGCCAAATTCAAAGCAGTTCTAATAATTGTTTATCAAAAACAACGTCCAACAGAGAAAGATGTGACCTCAGCTCTACTGCTTCGGTCTTAAATTTAAATCCTCCAAACACGAGATTTGATGAGATGAGAAATTAATACTCCGTTTCCCTTCATATTTTGGTTTTCCAAAGTTATGTTAGTGTTATACTTCAAGGTCGAGAAATATTCCACCAGATTTTCATAAAAGTCATTGCTTAAAAGTAAAAGTACATCCATACCCTAATATCCATATTTTACTATCATTTACTGAGAGGTTACAATGTGCCAGGCTCTCTGACTCATTATACCCATTCAATCTTCATAGCTACCTTCAGTGAGAAAAGTCTCAATTAATAGAAATGAAATTTAAAAGAGAGTCAAAGTATTACTTCTTTTTTTCTAACCTTCATCTTTTAGTCTTGCTTCATGACATGTCAGGAGATATTGGAGGATCTTGGTAGCATCTCCACCCTCCCCTTTTTCCATCTGAAAATGAGGGCTCATCAGTGAGAACCCTCGTCACAGAAATCGTATTTGACTAGGGTGAATGAAGAACTATGGCATGCCCTAAGTTAAGTAGGACATTAAGTTAAGCAGAATCCATTCTCCAATCATTTTAGTTGATCTCACCTGAAAATGCAGTGTTGCGACCTATTCAAAATTAAGAAGTCGAATCTAGAAAAGTATCTGAAAAGAAAGAACATTTGCATTTCCCATAAACACTTCAGAATTTGAATATTTTCTTGTCATTTGCCTATCTCGTATCAATGCGAATAGTTTTCTCCTGACTATAGGATTTCATTCTAGCATTAAGAGAGGCTCCATAAACTCTAATGCCATAAGAGTAAGATTCCTCCTTTAATCTTGACACCCTGCCAGGCCATGGGGTATGTGGGCACCCTCAGAGTTCTTTACAAAGTCTGCACTACTGAGGGTTGCCAGCAACAGGGCAGTAGAAATCCCATCTTAGCGCCCTCAGTAAAAATTGAGTCTTTGATTTAACAAAACTAAACTACAAGGACTTGACCCTCAGCCACAGAAATAAGTCTCAATTTCTTGGGTCAATAGTTTATGAATATACCTATATTATGGAGAATCTAACCATTGCCCAGGGGTTTTAATAATGGGTCCGTGGGTTCACCAAGAATTTCAGTAGAGAAAATATAAACAGAAAAGATCAAGCCACTCATAAAATGGGGAGTAATCTGAGTTTTTAAAGTCATAAAGCAGCTTGAGCAAATCTCAAGAAAAAGAAACTTGCTAAATAATTCTCTCTCACTTCATTTCCTCTCTACATACCAGACAGGATATGCTTCCTTGTAAATGCCTATAAATTTTCAGGGAGAAAAACAAATCTGATCGTGTATACAGAGCTCTAGGCTGCAAGGAACATGGGTAGATTTCTGTTTCCCTTAGAGAAAGATGCCAGAACAGCATTTTCCCATCAGTGTTGATAAGAAAGGCATTTAGCATTTCAGTTGATGGGGCTATTGTGAGTGGGTGGTATGACACGGTAAATTATGGCCAATGTCATATTAAAAATTACAGGCCTGTCCACACATGCTGGCTTTGTTCTCAAACCAATGATACTCTATCCTGTGCAAAGCCATAAGCTGTGACAGATGTGGTAGTGACATTCCTCTCCCAGGATAACTTTAGAAAGTAGAATGCACAAAGGTTCAGAGAGATAATGGACATATTTGTGGTCCATAAGCAAAAGCCAAACTGAAGCCTAATTTTCTGCAAACTCAGCCTTCTTGAAGTCTGACTTATCTCCTTGATGCATGCCCTTCCCCCAGGGATTTAATCTACTTCTCTGCCATATAAACATAAGAAATTGGGCTAGGAAGGTATTTTTAAATTAGAAAATAATCTCCTCTGTTCAACCCCAAAGAGACATCTCCAGTTGAAGTGTAAAGGAACATTTTTGACTCTGACTCTTCAGAGATTCTGAAGAGGGGACGAGATCTTAAGGAAAACGAGGCTAGGGTTTGGGTTGGGTAAAATATTGCCTAGATATGTCAAGGAACTCTGATAAAACTGGCATAGAGTCAGCGATTTCCTGGGCCAGAGGATTTCATCCTAGACACTATTAATATTTTGAATTAGATAATATTTTATTTTGGAACTGTCCTATGCATGGTGAGATGTCTATCTATACTCTCTAGATGCCAATAACATACCTCTGCCCTAGGGAGATAAAAACAAAACAAACAAAAGTATCTTAGACATTATTAAATAACTCTTGGGGGTCAAAATTGAGAACCACTGTCCTAAACTCGGGGGGAGGCCATTCCACTGTGTCATGTGTTTTCCCGTGAAGAGGGCTCAATCCACAAGCACTTAAAGCCACATGTGTCTTTTCCCATCATTTGAGGAAACATGATAGGACTGCATGTTACAACACCCTTCTGCTTCTTAGTAAAAACGAAGGTTTATAAGCTCAAAGTTAAATCAGTCCCCTAAAGGTAAAGGATAATAGTATCTCCATCAAATCTAATATTTTTCAATGAGGTGAATCCAGTCCCACTCTTTCTATGCTAAGACACTGTGAATCCTACTATACAAGTTGAAGAATCAATCAAGACAGGTAATTCAATAGAAGGAATTCAATACAAGGTATTAATTCAAAGATGTTAGAAGAGTTGAAATAGCAAGCAGAAGGAAAGGCCATCCTAAGACACTTTCTGGAGAACAACTCAAAGATGTCACTAATGTCCCTGCACTAAAGGGAAGGAGAGAAGAGGTCATGTTACTGGAATCTGGGAGCCATGGTGCACTGCAGAAGCTGCATCCGTGGTGGGACAGTCTGGGGAGCTGGGAATGCGGATATAAGGGGTTTCTCATAAAAGATGGAGCCATGGAAGGGACATAGCCACTGCCAGAGGCCACCTGAGGCAGAGAGGTAGGGAAAGACAGACCCTGGCTTCTTATTCTCTTTTGCCACCTTTAATTTCGCACTACTGCCTCCCACTGAATGAATCCCACTGAAACCCAGAGGGCAAGGGAGGCTCAAAAACAGAGTCTGTGGGGCAGAATCAAAGCCAGACGGAAGGGTTTGAGAATGGACCCCAAAGCACACAAATTACCAACAATATCAAGTTCAACTGTAAGGACAACTAAATGCAGCTCAGACTTATGAATAGGAAGGGCAAAGAAATTAGGAGGTGTCTGAGGAACAAATTAGGTTGATGGAAAACCTTGGCAAACAATAAATAATTAAAACCATAACAACTTATAAGTTCCATTTTCTGCCTCTCCTAGACAAAATTAAACTCAGAAAAAAAATCTAGACTGGGACTGCTATGGAATAACTCTTATGAGACTGAGCTAATGTCCAAGAAGGAAAATGGTAGAAGAAATGTTAGGTGTACCTGTTACCCAGTAATGTTAACTTTTGCTATGGAACTGAAGACCACAAGTTTGGTGGCTTAAAATCACTGTCATTACATTTGCCTATGAATCATTTGGTCAGAAATTTAGGTTGGCCTTTAGCGGGGTCTCACCTGATATTATTCATGTCTATAGTTAGGTGGCCTATTGACCCAGGGACTGGTTGGTCCAGAGGGTCTTCACAAGGGTGACTCCTGCCTACTCCAGTAGGCACCCCAACTTCTTTGCATGGAAGTCTCAGGGTGTCAAGAAAGAAGGTAAGGCCCAATGCACAAATGTGTTCTCAGGCTCTGATGTCTCATAATCGCTAATGTCCTGCTGATCAAACCTAGTTCCAATGTTAAGCCCACATTCAAAAGGTAGATAGACAAACTCTACTCTTGATGTACAGCCACATTGCTAAGGGGCACACATATTAGGACAGGAAAAATGTGGCCATTTTTAACAGTCTATCACACAAAAATCCAGATTTCCTAGCATGTGTTTTTCTAACCATAGTATTCCAGTGTTAGTCACAGCTGAATATTTCAAAACCATATATATTTATTTCTAAACAGATGTTTTGGTTGTCACAAGACACAGGGCACTGAAATAACTCCCTGATCCCTTCCAAGCAAGCCCACTTCATTTGGGTTTCAGGTCAACAGCCAAACAATCTCACCCAATGGCAAGAATGTTCTCTCAAACTCAAACTCAAGTTTAGAGAAGTCCTAAGAAATCCTTACTTTTCTCTGCACTTTACAGAGAGGGAAATGTAGGTTCAGCACAATATTGTGGGAAAACACCAAACTAAAAGTCAAAAAATGTAGTTTCATATCCTAAACCCCAAACTAGTCATTTATGCAAGTCACTTGGACAAGCCTCTTCCCTCCAACTCACAATTTCCCAATTTGCAAAATTTGGAACATAAACTATTCTGAGATAGTTGGGGCAAGAGTGAGGAGGCGAAGGATAGAGGAGGTAAGATGGTAACTGCGTGAGTGAAGCTGGCTGTGATGAAAGAGGCCCCCCCTGCCCCCGGAAGAATGTGTGCTCTGTTACTGGCATTTCACGTCACTGTTTTCATCTGAAGTATGTGGGCTCTGGTCTGAGGCCTGGCTGTTTGCAGCCTCTCCTCTTCCACTTCCCTCATCCCTGAGCTGTACCTACTTTTCCATGGAGTCAAATCCACCTGGTCTTCAGGACAAGGATGCTTGTATGCAAGGCAGAGAGGAGGGCACAGTTCACAGCCGCTGGTCTCTTCCTTCAAGCCATCTTGTTTCAATCCCACACACCCCTTAGAGTGGGATTGCAATTGACAGGGCTCTTGCTTTTACATAAGCAATGCCAGCTGGACAGATCTGGGCCATAAGTCTTCTGCACTCCTATCTGCGTACTGCAAAGGCTGTAGGACCAAACACCCTCAGATCCTATCTCTGCCCCAAATCCCTATGTGGATTAGCACCCCTCTCCCTGCGCCCCCGGTTCCAAGAAGTGCTTGACCCAGGGAAGACGTGTTCCAAAAATATCCACATTCTAATGACCTCATCATTTCCTAGGAAATTCCCAGGACGTTAGAATGCAGAAGAAAATAGGTTGTTAGCCACAAGATGGGGGATTAGAGGAATTGAAGATGCCTGCAACTATACCAGGTCCTGCAAGCTGGTAGGAAACTGCATCATTAGAAACACAATCTTTGGTGTCACTCAAGGCTGTTTCTGTACAGACTTTTGAGTTTCATTTCCTCCCCTCAGCTCACCAGGACCACTTTAGACCAAATACTTCTGTCCTAGGACATCTAAAGTGGGCCTCAAGTTCCCTTATTTGATGCCTAACTACATTAGTGACACAGCACGGGAGCCACACAGCCTGATGTGAATCCTGGCTGACTACTTTGAGCGCAAATGCTGTGAACTTGGGGCAAGTTTCCAAATATCTCTATGTCGCAGCTTCCTCATCTATAAAATATGGACACAGGTTTGTGGTGACAATTAAGAAAATAATTGTAGGAGATGCCTGTAGCTCAAGCGGCTATGGCGCCAGCCACATACACCAGAGCTGGTGGGTTCAAATCTGGCCCCGGGTCTACCAAACAATGACAACTACAACCAAAAAAGAGCCCAGCATTGTGGTGGGCAGCTGTAATCCTAGCTACTTGGGAGGCTGAGGCAAGAGAATCATTTAAGCCCAAGAGTTTGAGGTTGCTGTGAGCTGTGACGCCACAGTACTTTACCCAGTGCTATAGCTTTAGGCTCTTTCTCAAAAAAAAAAAAAAAAAAAAAATAGATAATACTTGTAGAATGTTTAGTATGGGGCATATAGTAACTGTACAATAAATATTGGTGGCTATTATGATATCTCTGATTATTATCTATTGATAATAACATTATTACCTTGTCTTGGGTCTGCCCTCTATGCTACATTTATTTGCCTAATTAGATAATAAGTTTGAGAACAAGGATGATACATAGTTCTCTTTATCTCCACTCCCTCCCACCTGCTCTGCACTCCCCATTAGCCCAGTGCCTGGTACAAGACACACCCCAAGAAGTATCGCAGTACAGGGCAAGATGCCAAGGTGAAGAAAACACAGGCTCTGACATAGATGGGTGTTCAATTCCTGGCTCTGCTCTGTAATAATTAGCGACTCTGGCCAACTTACCTAGGTTCTCCAAGCCTCAGGTTTACAATGTATAAAACGGTGGTAGAGTGATTAATTGCCCCTATGGGGACTGTGAAGACAGATCCTTTACAGTGTGTGTGTATGGTCACCATGGGAGCTTAATAAGTGTCTATTTCCTTCCCTTTCCTTCCTTCTTAGCATCAATGAATTGACTGGCTGGTGTCTGAGAGATGGGGACACATACATGGAAACTGGCTCCAGAACAGGCGAAGGGGTGGGAGGTCTAATGTCCCAAAGGCAAAGACCACTGACCTCCCCAGAGGGCATGTCCCCAGGGGCTACCCTGCCCACTCCCACCTAGGTTGTGGGATCCTAGTGCCATTTAGAGATGAAAAAACTGTCATCAACAGAAGCTCTTCAAAAGATCCAGGTGGTAGAGGTCTCGGGGTCTTTAGCACGGCCCGAGTTCTCCCCTAGAGGACCACTGAGGTTCTGGAAGGCATACATATAAGTTAACTCCCTAGTGTTTTCTCAAATTTTCTTCCCTTGTTGCCTTCCTGCAATTCCCCTATCCTTAGCAAACAGGCCAGATAAAAAGATGTGTGCTAGATGGATGTACAGCCTGACCTCAGGGAATCACCTTGAGCTTTCCTGAAACCAACGAGTGTTAGAGTGGAGATGAGCTACTTCAACAACTTCACCAGAAAGATGAAGCCTCAGAGAAGCTGAATGGCTGCCCAATGTCACCCGGCTAATCAGGGACGGAAATAAAACCGGGAGCTCTACTCTCTCCCAGACAAGCATTCTTTTATAATTTTTCATCTTTCTGACACCCCAGAAAAATACACAGTTCTGAAAATATTTATTAAGTCAATCATGCTCTAAATTCCCACACTGACTTCCCCAGCTTTTATTTGGTGGGAACCATCAGTCATGACCTTCTAGGCCTAAAATCAATGAACTGAAGACATCTAGCAAAAAGCCATTTACTAAGGCTTCTTTCTGCAGCCCAGAGTATTATTTGCACTCCTCCCCCATGTACTGTCTCTTCTCCGGAGCTGGGAATGTACCCCAAGACCTCCTTGTGTGAAGGAAAACAGACCCCAGCTGTCCAGCCACACCAAGGCTCCAATATGGACTCCAGCCGCTTCACTATAGGACTGCATTCAATAAATTGCATTTTTAAAAAATTTATTATCTGCATGGCTCCCACCCGACTGCCTTAAAAACACCAGCTGTACCTTGCTTTCTCCTCTAATTTGACAGTCATATGAACAGCTCCTGAAGAACAGAACATTCTTAGGGGGCTGGGCTGTTGGTTTTGCAGACGTTTTAGGAGGCTTAGAAGATCAAAGAGATTTCAAGTTGGAAAATGGGTGGGAGGTGACAGAAGCAGGAATCTGATGTGCTTTGAATGCCTGTCATGTACCAGGCACTGGGTCGAGTAAGTTCTCATGACTTACTACAGCTGGTCCTCACAGTGCTGAGAGATCAGTTTAATAACTGAAATTTTACCGATGAAAAAACTAATGCTTGGGAAGATGAATAGACTTGCCCCAAGTCACATGAGGAATTTGTTGTATGACTGGTGTATTCATTTCTGAGGGTTGTGGTACCACATGATGATAACGTTGGTGGTTTTAATGCAACAGAATTGTATTCTCACATCTCTCACATCCTTTGGCCTGCAGCTGCATAACTTCAGTCTCTGTCTCTCTGTCTCTTCTCCACCCAGCTGTCCTCTGGGTGTCTCTTACAAGGATATCTGCCACAGCCCAGGTACATAATCTAGGATGATCACATCTCCAGATCCTTAATGACATTTATAAAGACCCAATAAAAGACCCAATTTTCCCAATAAGGTCACATTCAGGGGTTCCAGGGATAGGATGGGAACATATTTTTAGGGGACCACCATTCAGCCCACTGTGACTCAGATCTGTCTTACTCTGTGTCCCATTTTCTCACTACATTATCATTTTATTTCCCACCTTTTCTTTTCTTGGTTGACTTTGACCAAGAGAAAGGTTCCAAGGTAGCCATAGCCACAGTATAGACCACAGACATTGCCCTTGAATTTCTCAAGTATATCCAGAAACTTGGTAACAGAGCTGAAGTTTAAGCTTCTCTCACACCTTGCTTTTGCTCTAAGAACCAAGGGGGAGAACTGCCCCTAACAGACACCCTGCCGTTGCCTCTAAACGTCAAGTAGTTGGCTCCCTTGTACAGTTCAGGTCTCCTTTTGCGGGAATAAAAGAGCTAGCAGGTGTCAACTTTACCTACAGCCATCCACTAATAAGTTTAAGATAAAAGGCCAATACATTTAAATAAGACTCAGACATAATGTAATAGTATTTGTGACCAAGCCCCACCTAATTATATCAGTCAATCTCTTATTACCAGACCCATAAGTACAGAGAACTCGACTATAATTTCTCTTTCTAATGATCTCCTCACTATCTGGCTCTTGGAACTCTGCAATAAATTAATCATCTGCTGGCCAATCATGAGTCAACATCAACTCAATTAAGAACTGATAAATAAACAGTTTGTCCGGAGGCTCATCCTGATATAGATGGGAGGGCCGCTGGGCGCCACCACAGCAAGCTGGGCTGAGGAATTCTGGGATGCAGACGGGCTCACTAAGGCTGTGCTGCTTCCACCTTCTACAGGAGATGTTCTGGCTGTTGTTTCCTGCCCCTGCTCTGTCTCCAGGGGTGAGGAAGGACTTATCATTCACTTGTCCTCTTTGGATCTAAATATGGAAGGTCTGCTTATCTTATTTCTCTCTCTGTACTACACGACATCACATATCTGAAAGAAAATCAGTCAGAAAACAGTAAGATGCCAGACATGTGTCTCTGCCACACTGGAAGGTGGAAGGAACTTTGGTGTCACATAAGTTGTTACGGGTTTTGTCCCCCCAAAAGATACGTTGAACTCATAACTCCAGTTCCTCAGAATGTGAACTTATTTGGAACTAGAGTCGTTGCAGATAAAATGAAATGGGGTCATGTCAGGGGAGGGTGGCCCTTGCCCAGTATAACTCGTGTTTTTATAAGCGATAATGAGAAGACACAGAGAGTCCTATGTGAAGAGACACACGGGGGGGGGCGGCGCCTGTGGCTCAGAGGAGTAGGGTGCAGGCCCCATATGCCAGAGGTGGTGGGTTCAAACCCAGCCCCAGCCAGAAACTGGAAAAAAAAAAAAAAGAGAGAGAGAGACACAGGGGAAAGATGGCTATGTAATGACAAGAGCAGATATGGCACCTTGCGTCCGTTAAGTGAGGGGACACAAGGATTTCTGGGTGTCAGAAACTAGGAAGAGGAACATGAAAGCTTCTGCCCAGAGTCTTAGTAGGAACATGGCCTTGCTGACACCTTGATTTCAAATTTCTAGCCAGAACTGTGAGAGAAAAAACTTCTGTCTTTCCCAACCACCAACATTGTTGTACTTTGTTACGGAAGTCCTAAGAAACCAACATGATAGGCTCAGCGCCTGTGGCTCAACGGGCTAAGGCACCAGCCACTTACACCTGAGCTGGCAGGTTCGAATCCAGCCCGGACCCGCCAAACAACAATGACGCTGCAATCAAAAAATGGCTGGGCATTGTGGCGGGCGCCTTTAGTCCCAGCTACTTGGGAGGTGGCAGCAGGAGACTCACTTGAGCCCAGGAATTGGAGGTTGCTGTGAGCTGTGATGCCACAGCACTCTATCCAGGGTGACAGCTTGAGGCTCTGTCAAAAAAAAAAAAAAAAGAAAGAAAGAAAGAAACCAACATGATAATTTACGACCATAGGACTTAAAAAGCTATCATTCACGAAGCATTGATGCATATACAGGGGCTATCCAGAAAGTGTCCAGCCGTGCAATATGAAAATGGAGACATTTGTGGCTAGATATTTTCTGGACTGCCCTGGTACAGCAGCAATGAAGCCAAGTATTTTACAGGCATTAGTACATGGTCTCTTCACAATGATCCTGTGAGGTTAGCACTCTTATTTCTAATTTATGGATAAGGAAATAAGGCTAAGGTTGACAGCTGTCTGGTCACTTAGCTGGTGCATGGCAAAGCTCTCTGCACTGGAGGCATACTCTTCACTTGCCATGACCTGCCCTGCAAGCCCAATGTGGGCAGAGGATGAGCAGTGTTTTTCACTGTGGCATCCGCGATTGTGTTGCTGGAGCCAAGGGTTCCTCTGCCACAGGTGTGGAGGATGGGGGGAGGGAGCCTGAAACTTCAGGGGACCCCTCTCCTTCCACATCCAGTGCTCTAGCATTGCTCTGTGATCACGATTCGTATATTCATCGCTCACATAAGATGTGTTTGAAACCAAGTTTTCTGCTACTAGAAAACAAGTTTTTAAAACCATTGCCATAAAGAAGAATTTTAAGTAATAGATACTAAGGAAAAAAATTAAGTAATAGATACTAAGGAAAAAGTTTTTAAAAGGATAAAATTAAATTATTAATCTGTAATCTGTAATGAAATAATGGATTTGGGTTACCACTATCAAAAGATGCTTAAACATTAAGGGAAAGGTTAGTTAGGAACACTATGATAGAACAATCAGGCTAACGGCGTCTGAACCTACCAATCAGGTATTTTTGTTTTGTTTCTGTTTGTGATTTTTTTCCCCTAGCTATATTGAGGTATAATCAACCAAAAGAAAATTGTATATAGTGTTTAAGGTGTACAGTATACACCACACTGATTTACATACATAAACAGGGTGGCCATAAAGTTCATGTACAGTTTAAAAGGGTGTACAATTTAAAATAGTGTGCAATTTAAAATTACACATGA
>CAUYON010132238.1:0-20329 GCA_963573935.1 Arctocebus calabarensis
TTGCCATACCACTCTATCCCGGGGGACCGCTTCTGTTTGTGTCTCAAAAAAAAAAAAAAAAAAAAAAACCAGATGCAAAAGTAGAGGCAGGTAATGATTAAGGTGATTTTCCCCAAGGTCATGTGCATGATTAGTGGAGGATTTGGGTCAAAATTCTGACTTTTCTGACTCCCAGTGTCATCATTTTTCTTTATCTGCCTCTTCCTCCTAGTAATACAGTTGCTCCCCTTGGCATTTGGATTCCACGGTGAGGCTGAGTGTTGCAGCTGCCACCACCTGGAGCCCACTGCCTTGGTGCTTTCCTCTCCAGTCATTTCTTCATTTATTATCCTATTGTGGCACCTTCTGTAGCTCTAGACTCACATGTGGGAAGAGGACCTTTTAAACCTGCCATAAATCAGACACATTTTATCCTTGCTGTTGTCTGTGGTCTTTGAAAAATCTATTTTTTAGTTAAGACGTTTTTCTTAGGCAAGTAAAATCTCTTCTTCTTTTAATGAAAACATTAAGTTATATTGGATGTCATTTGATTTTTCCTACATGATGAGGTCCATCTGCAGAGCAGGAATGTCTGCCCAGTTACTGATAAGACACATTGAATTCCATGGCCTTGCCCCTTCCCTCGATTCTGACTTATTCTCTTCTAAGGCATTACATTTATAGACTGTGTGGAATCAGTCTGCACCAGCAATTCATCAAAGTTTCCTCTATATTTTTCTTCATTGGTCTCTGTCCTATTTACCTGGAAGGAAAACAAGAGTCAATGCACCGATTATGCTGCCTCAATGAGAGAAAAATAACCATATTTCTCAAGAGAAGGTCTGTCTGGCAGAAAGACTAATGTCCAGGATTTTGAGAGGGTGTTATGCCATCAGATACTAATATCTATTCTTAGGCCTTCACACTTTATTCCCTAATGATACTCAGTTTGGCTAATTGTGACATTTGAGTTGCCAAGAATAGGGATAGTTGTATCTAAGTTATCAAGAGCAGAAAGGTGCAGGCAAACACTTTTAGAGAGCATGAGTTCAGTTGGGTAATGGAGATGATAATTCTGACTCAAGTGTTCTTAAGTACTGAGAAGTTCATATAACCAAGGCAGGGAGTTTTCTTAATTCTTTGGTTATTAGCCTTAATTTCTCTCCCTTCCAAACCCTTGTATGCGGTCATCTTTAAACTCAACAAGGTCATTCAAATTTCTCTGCTTGTTGGGGACTACAGCAGAGGAAATGGAAGAATTGTTGTAGGTTAGAATACTTACTGTATGATAAAAGTTGTGCTGAGGAATAAGAATGGTAAGGTAAAACTGGATTTTCCCCTTGAAGAGTTTAGAGTCAAGTTGTAAGACAAGAAAAATGAGTTTAGAGCAGTAGGGGAGAATACTTTGTAGACCAGCACTAGTCTAAACCAGGGCTAGCTGGTGCAGGGTTTAAATGTAGTTAGGCTGCAGGGTTTGCAAAGATTATATACTTGTCTTCTGGAGAAGACAAGTCTGCTTTACAGAAGAAGAACCTTAATGTTGAATCTGAGGGAGAGTCACATTTGGGTAGACAGAAAGGAGGAGGGAGTGCTCATGGTTACAGAGAGAAGGTGGAAGTACAGTGGTATTGTGGACCTTGGGGAAAATGACTTGTGTGGGAAAGCAGTCAGCTCATGTGGAACCTTAGAAACCTCTGGAAATGAAGCCTCCCAGGACCTTTTCAAAGATTTTTCCTTTAACACTCACCGGATGACAGCCAATTTTCAGAGACCTTACTTGAGTGCCAAACTTGGAAAATGACATTCAGCTGACATTTAACAATTTGCACAGATTTTGCAAGGGCTTTCTTTTTTCATGTGTGAAACCAAATTGAGAAGACAAAATAAGATTGTATGGTAACACCTGATAGGAGATTGAATCAGAGAGCATTCTCTCCATTAAAACATTCTTCCCTTTAATCTTATGGTTGAGAGCAATAAACTCTGATTAATTTTAGGGCCAGAGATAGCTTCCTCTGATTTCTGATTTCATTTAGACATCATATTCTCTGCATGATTATGAAAATTCCCCATGCCATTTTTACAGTTTCATGGATAAGGGCCTTCTGTGGAACCTAAGCATTTTACCACCTATGAGTTTACTAAGTCTATAATTAAAATAAAAAAACTATATATCTTTAAATGTTCAGGTGTTAGGTAACTATTTAAATAGTGTTAGGTAATTACTTAAATAGTGTACATTTGCATAGAACCTAAGGGTCTAAGAACAAGAAAAAAAATGTAGACGTTATCTTTTTTTAGCACCCCAATAATAAAGATAAGGAAACCCTTACCCATGAAGGCAATGTGCTCTATCAATGTTACAGGTTAAGATGTGGAGCCAGTGCTGGCTCTCTGATGTAGCGTTCAGTGCTCTTTCCAGAGTGTATGTGTATATGTGTGTGTGTGCATAAGTGTTTACACATGCATACTTACACATAGACATGCAGGATAACTCAAAATAAAATATCTGACAATAACTCAAATGAGCAGGACTTTTAAACCTCACAATTATTATGTGTCTGTACAGGCCCATAGGGAATAACTGTTGAGTAAGTTTGATGAAATAAACAACTTAAGTGCATTCAGGATGAAGATTTCTCCTTGACTTTTAATTGCATTGAAACTGACATCACTTTTTGGATTGTGATTTTTTTCCTCTTCTCCACTGTTTTATTTTCTTCTTCCTTTATTTAACTTAAAAAAATTCTTACATGCCTCCAAATTCATATTAAATGCTGATTTGACCACAAGAAGATAGCAGATAGTAATTTCGAAGCAGTTCTGAGTTCTGACCTATTTTACTGAATTTTTTTTTTTTTTGAGGCAGAGTCTCAAGCTATCACCCTGGGTAGAATTCCATGACATCACAGGTCACAGCAACCTCAAACTCTTGGGCTTAAGCAATTCTCTTGCTTCAGCCTCCCAAATAGCTGGGATTACAGGTGCCCACCACAAAGCAAAGCTATTTTTGTTGTTGTTGTTACAGTTGTCATTGTTGTTTCAGCTGACCTGGGTCGGGTTCCAACCCACCACCCTTGATGTATGTGACCAGTGCCCTGCTGACTGAGCTTTGTGCGCCACCCTTACCGGTTGTTGTTAAATAATGCTTCTTTGGAGTAGGCAACTGCCTTAGTGACAACTTGGCAATTACATTTCTCCCAAATTTATTTCATTTTAATGGCATTTATCTCATTTAACTCAATGACTTTTAATATTAATTTCAGAGAGTATAGAATATAAATTGCATAAAGAGGGGTCAGACTATTCCAGGGAATAAATGTTGTTTAGGTTCATACTCATTGCACATCAATAATTGGATTTTGCTGAGGATTTAGAAAGCTGTAATCCTTTCCATGATGAATTGAGAACCTGATGAGAAAATCCAAACATATTCACAAGTAGCTTCACTAATCACCTCAAGTTTCTTTTGAATGGGATGAAAACTAATATATGGTAAGTTTGTAATGAGGGGATGCAGTGTAGTGGGCCCCACAAGAAGGGGAATTTGATTTGACTGGCTTCCAAAAATAGGTATTATTTAAAGTAGATTATTAATAGTTCAACAGAGGCAGAAGGGTATTCCAAGAGAAGATACTGGAGAAATGACTTGTGAGTGTGGGGATTAAATTCTGAAAATAGTAAAAATTTTAGGGAGCTGCAGAAGTAAGTCTTGTATTGCATGTTTAGTCAAAAAGATTGGTGAATTGGATCCAGGAATGATCCTTGACAAAAGAGTGTTGGTTCTGGATTTGAACTGTAGAGAGGGGGAAGCACTGAAGTGTTAGCCACAGCCTGAGGCTTAGGATCGTAGGACACTGGGTCTGGAGTAAGACAAGCTCAGATGCTGAAAGGCATGGGGCAGTTTCCTTCTCTTCATGTCCCTTATGCCACTACTTTGACAAAACTCTTGTGAGATAGGAGAACTTTTGATTCTATGTCCTTGTTTGTAACACATGGTGATATTACACATACACTGAATTGAGACAGAGAGGGAAAAGGAGAGAAAACTAGAGAGTTTGTATAGATGAGTTAGAAAGAATGTTAGTGTGAAAGACAGGGATGATAAAAGGCAACTTCCTTGGGTGAAAGAGATACCGAGAGATGGGGGAGAGAATGAGGGAAGCTTAAAACTTTTACTCTACTTATGAATATTTCTCTCCTTTGATATTTTCATGAGAGAATCCAATAAAGATTACATTTTTTTAATTAAATCACAGCTGTGTACATTAGTGCAATCAAGGGGTACAATGTGCTGATGAATCTATACAATCTGAAATGTTTTCATCAAACTGTTTAACATAGCCTTCATGGCATTTTCTTTCTTTTTTTTTTCCACCAGTGGTAAGAGCATTTATTTACAGAAAAGAATACAGAGAACACTAAAGCTCCTGGTAGAGAGAGAAAACTCGAGTGAGGAGAGGAAAAACTCTCTCCATTTCTCTCCTGATCTTTCCCTGTCTCCCCCTTTGGGCTTTTAGTCTCAGGGTACATATAGGTGTATGGGTTCCTTGGCCAGGAAACGAATGAACACAGTCCCTTCCACTGGGGGCAAGGTGAACGAATGTATCAACACTTTAATTCACCCCACAAACATCACTAATTCTCTTAATTTTTGATCTGGCTCTAATTCACCCCACAAACATTGCTAATTCTCTTAATTTTTTTCCAAGCTAAATGTCCATACCTATAAAACAAAGTATTTGCTAACTTAAAAATTTTTACTGTCATGTTAGCTTAAAACTAAAACATTTTGAACCATATTAATTTAGGATCTTTCTAATGGTAACAATCCTTGGGCACTTTTTTTTTTAAGTACAGCCTTTACGATTGTCCACTCTGAAATCATTTACTACCAGTGGCACCACTCACGCTGCCTTGAGATGCCTCTTTGACTTCTATTGATTTATCTCTTTTCTATCATATCCTTATAATAGATTGTTTCTTTATTGGTCAGGCAAAATCTCCTCCTGCTAGGAAAATCCTTTAGGGGGGTGCTAACAGACAAGCTGATCACAGAGATAAGGGTCAGTGTACACAGTGGTTATCAGTTCTAGAAGTAGGATGTATCATGGTCTCCATAGAGCAAAATTAGCTGTTAAATGATGGTGGAAGAGGAGAACCAGGAAAGGGCTGTAAATAGTAGAATCTAGGTAAATGTGGGCAGTTGAACAAAGAGGGTACAAGATGACAGAGTTTGACATAATTGCTGTGCATTGGTCTGTGAGCTGGACACACTGTTTATTGTTGCTGATTTATTGGGTAGTTATGAGAATAGAAGTTTCTTCACAAGAAAAATTGTGTTTGTTCAGGCTGCGGCCAAACTGATAGTGCTGTGAAATGAAAAAGCAAAGCATGGTAAAGTAGATTTTTTTTTTCCTTTTGGTAACTACAAGATACACCTTAAATTTACCTGATTTTCCCCTGTCCTTCATGCTGTGGAAAAAGAAATTTACGTTGAAATATTACAAGTTTTCTTTTAGTTTTTCTTCTAACTGGCATGCTGGAAAGCTTTAGGTTATAATATGTAACACTTAGTCCTTGTTTTGTATGTTTGTGATACAATTCAAGAAAAAAAAGTGCCACTTAAGATAGGGAGAGTGCATTTTTCCAATTGACCTTCATGGATTCTGAGTTTAGAGCAAAACTTGAGCCTTTCTGTGTTCCAGTGCAATTATGCCACTGAAATGTGAGTTCATTGTTCAAAAAGAAATTGCTTCTTTTTTTAAAAAAGCTTTTAGACATCAAATAATTTCTTTAAAAATAAATTGCAAATGAGTGAAACCAATGCAGAATTAACTCTCCCTAAAGTAAACTTGAGTTCCACATTAAAGAGGAAAAAAAATCTTCAACAAATGCAGCAAAGAATTTAGAGTCAGTCCATAGGATGTGTTGATTTCTGATTGTATATTATTCCCCGCCAGAACATTGTTGAGGAAGGTGAGAGGAACAGAAGGCTGCAGTCTTTTCCTAAACTGTCTGATGATCATCATGGCTGGACAAGAATAACTTAAAGGTATCCGCCCCAGGAGTAGTGGCTCACTTCTGCAATCCTAGAAAACTGGGAGGCCAAGGTGGGTTTATTGCTTGAGCTTAGAAGTTTGAGACCAGCCCACCTCTACTAAAAAAAAAAAAAAAAAGATAGAAAAACTAGCCCAGCGTTATAGTAAACTCCTATAATCTCAGCTACTTGGGAGGCTGAGACGAGAGGATTACTTGAGCTCAAGTTTTGAGGTTGCTGTGATCTGTGATGACACCATAGTACTCTACAAGGGGTAGATAAAGTGCAACTCTTGTCTCAAAAAAATAAAAAATACAAAAATAAAATTAAGGTGTCCCCATACTCATCTCAAGATTGTGTATCCTGAAGGTTTTATGAGTATAGTTGTAAAAATGCAAAAAAAAATTCTTACATATAAGGTAAGAATATAAGATATGTTTCTCAAATCAGAACATTCTGATCCATCACTGACATAATCTTTGGCGGGATGGAGAAAATAGGAGTGCTATCTTCCAAGAGGGAGAAAGTGTAGCTGAAGCTTAGTGAGGAAACTGGCCAGTGAATGTAAAGAATAGGACTGAATTTATTCTCCTGTCCAATAGAAAACAAGATGCGGCAACAGCACAAAACACCAAAAGTTCCAAAGCAGGCCTAGAGCAAATTCTGTTTTACTCATTCCAGTCTGAAATGTTTATGTCTACGACAAGAGAAGGAAAAAAGGAGGGAAACAGACCCCCATTACAGGCCACCTTTCTCTTTTAATCTTCTAGACAAACCTAGGCTAAGGCTGAAAGGACAATGCCAGACTTGCTGTTCTCCATTCGAGCTACACTTCAAATAACAAGGAAGCAGAATAAAATAGAAGTTAACTGGGTGGGTTCTGGATCTGAACTCTGTAAATATAAACCTAGATTTGCATCACACTAATTTCAAGTCCTTGGGACATTTACTCAATTGTCCTCTAAGAGGGAGGCAAAGATGTGGTGATTTGTCTCACTGGACAGCTGGAGAATTGGTTGGATCCCCACATGGGATGTGTCCGGACAAGTGCCCTGCACACTGTCAGCACTCAGTGACACTGTTAGGCATGATTATTCCTAGTGAGTGTGGTCTAAGAAAATCCCAATTACTTGCATGTTGAATGAAGCAACTCCAGTGAATGATTTCAGGGATAAGAAGCAAATTTGCCTTCAAGCATTCAAAATTTCATCTCTACCAGATCATCAGACCTTTAGATCATTTCGATGAGAACAGAGCTCACCAAGTCATGATAGTGGGAACAATTCAAAATGCAAGTTATCTGGCATTATAATGCATTTTAAGCAATGGATAACAAATTTTTCCTGTATCAGATTTTGATATGGGAAGAACAGAACATACTAGAAGAAAGAAAGACTGTAAATAAGGGGTAGAGACTAGAGAAAACAATTCCAAGAAATTAAGGAGAGAGAAAACCAATTCTTACTGCCAAGACCTGGGGCTACAATACAAACCTTGCTGATATAAACAAAAGATTTTTATGAAATCAAAGTCTAAAGAAAAATAATTTCCCCTCTTTTCTATCCTTCTTTAAGTCTTTAGTTTCCAAATATGTTTGGTAATATTTCTTTTTACGCAGTTGTTGTTTTACGTTTTGCCAGTGGTTTGTGCATGTGCTAAATATTTATAGAGAAACTCAATACACCATAGATCTTGTGAGTGCCTTGAGGGCAGGACCTGGCTTAATAAAGTCAAAAAATTACTCATAGTCATTCTGGGTGAAAGCCCTGTAGTAAAACAAAATTACATGAATGCTAATAAAAGACTTAGCAAAAGACCTAGATCACAGATCTCTGAACCAAAAATGGTGGTCATGGGAGGTTTTAGTGTTCAAATCAACTTGATATCTTGTTTCTTTTTCTTTTTTTTTATTGAATCATAGCTGTGTACATTAGTTCAATCATGGGGTACAGTGTGCGGGCTTCGCATACAATCTGAGAGATCACATGTGTGGTACATATTTGAAGGGTCAGGAGAAAACTTCTAAATACAGATCAAAAATGTTTTCACATAGTAAATGAGAAAATCTCATGAATGTTATGTCAATCAGGTTGATAAAAAAAAAGATATCTTGTTTCTTAAGATGAGATGGTTTTATATGCTAGACAGCCTATGTTACTCTGGGGGGAAGCAAAAATCCCGGTGAACTTTTCCTTCTCACTCAATGTCCATCAGTGGTCAGCCAAGAGCTCTCCTTTGTATCTACTATCTTTATTCTGGAGCCTGGGCTTTATTCTGGGGAGCCCCCATCTGGCCCATGGCCATTTGCCTGAACAGAGCAAAAAAGACTGCCATAAATTCTGGCCTCACTGTGTAAACTTCAAAGTGAATGTGACACACATCACTTCTGTTCTTTTTCCTGAAGCAAGTCCTATATATAGTCACCCTTAACTTAAAATAGAGTGGTCAAGGACAGTTCTATCATTGTGTCTGAATATTGGAGCACTGAAATACTTGGGGAATACCATGAATGGCTGCTACAGCTGAGACCATACAAAACATTTTATTGCAAGATTTCTTGTGTTAACTCAGTGTTGGACAAAATAATTAAGCCTGCACTGGTGAGATGTTAACAACTTCATAAAGAACATTCATGACTTAAAAAATACTAACATTTATCTACTGAGGTGCTACCACATGTCAGGAGAAAAAAATCCCCAGCCACCATTGGTAATAATCTCAGCATATCTTCAACTGGGTGTGCTCTCAAGAAATGGGTTGAAACAAGTAGAGAGTAACAAGAGGTTTGGAGATCAGCATTCGCTGGGGTTAGTTCAGCTTTCCGTGATGCCACCGAGGACTCATGCACTTATAGTCTTGGTGCTTGCCTTTCTTCGTGTGTGAGATGTATTTGAGTGTGCCACCCCTACACTCGGTGTTTCTGTTAACATAACTATTGAAGTTCCAGTCATGCTTTGTCTATTGAAAACCAAAACCCCAGATAACAGAGTCAGAGTATTTTGAGGGACAATTATTCCAAGGGGTGGTGTAATGATTTGCAAGCATTTGCCATAAAAAAGTACAACAGGTTCATCACCCGTAGCACAGTGGTTATGGTCCCAGCCACATACACTGAGGTTCAAAGTCAGCCTGGGCCAGCAAAACAACAACGACAACTAGAACAAAAAAGTAGCCGGGGGCAGCACCTGTGGCTCAAAGGAGTAGGGCGCTGGCCCCATATGCCAGAGGTGGTGGGTTCAAACCCAGTCCCAGACAAAAACTGCAAAAAAAAAAATAGCTGGGCAAAGTGGTGGGCACCTGTAGTCCCAGCTACTTGTGAGTCCGAGGTAAGATAATTGCTTAAGCCCAAGAGTTTGAGGTTGCTGTGAACTGTGACACCACAGCTCTCCACCAAGGGTGACATAGTGAGACTGTCACTATGAGAAAAAAGAAAAAAGAAAAAAGAAAAAAAATACACAGACTATCTTAAGCAAAAGAAATTTATTCTGTTAGTATTCTGGAGGCTAGAAGTCCAAGATGGAGAAGTCAGTAGGGTTGACTGCTTCTGAGGGCTGTGAGGAAAATCTCTTCCCTAATTCTCTAATCTCTGCCGGATTTTAATTTTAAAAATCTGGTAATGTTTTATGCTACATGGATTGAATTGAGATAATTCTGAGACATTTGAGTGGAGGAGCCTAATTAGAGTCAAAAAATTTGAGGTCAAATAGAAATCAGTCACATACAAGTGATCAATACAGTTGAAAAAAATATATAGCAGTGTGGTGGTGATTATTTAGATGCTTGAATAGTAATGATAATTACTGAATGCCCACCAAGCGCCAGAAACTTTATTCATAGTGTTTCATCCTCACAATTACTCTGTAAGAGAGCTGTATTATTTCTGCTTTACACATGAGAAATCCAAATCTCTGAGACGTTAAGCAATTTGCCAGGGATCATATAGCATGTAAGGGTTGGGGGAGCCCAGTCTTCAAACCTGTCCCTGTCAGACTTAAAAGTTTATGTGCTTTAACTCTACTCAAAGACAATTATTTCATCTGTGGATAACGAATTCCTGTGAGGGGGCAGTGTATTAGGAATTACATAGGAAATAAAACGTAACTGTTTTGTACAGGTGAGTAGAAAATTATATTCCCTCCTCCTTGTGTGACACAGGCCAGATGAGGGCCATACAGAATATAAAATGTGTGGAGGAGGAAATTATTATCCATTAAGCTACAAAAGTTCCACTTAAATCAAAGATGAAATTCCTTGTGAATGGCGAAAGGGACTTCCCTGGCTGACACGGTAAAATTACTGGACACAACCTCTAAATTCCCCACAGTGCATCTGTTAATTCAGCATTTCCTGATTTAGGGAGAAATCTTCCATAATACATGCCAAAGGTATTTTGAGCACGAATTAGCACTTTGCAATGGGCATGTAAATTTCTCATTTCTATAAAAAAATACCATTGCTCTATAAAGAAATGGAGGGCCAGACTAAATTTGCTACTTTTTTAGAATGGACATATTAAAAAGAAACTGAAGAGTGATTCTGTTTTGGAGTCTCTATGGAAAGAACAAAGTAGAAATTTGATATCCCATGAACAAAGGAATCAGTTGTGATTGCAAAAATGGAAAAGAAAATGAGGTTTAAAATTCTCTGTAGTTATAAATTCAAATTTTTCCTAAATACATGGTCAGGATTCTTAAACAATAGGTATCTTGGAAAAAAATTATAGCTGATGTTTTTAACAAATTGATTGATTTATCTGAAATTTCCTTGTGACGCACACTCTCATCTGCTATAGGTTGAAGGGAGGAAGTGGCCCACATCTAACATTTGCAGTGTGGTGAATGATCATTAAAGGAAGGCTTCATACCACATATCTAAATTTTCATATCACATAGCGTAATTCGATAAAATAAATTGGCAAATAATTTAAAGATTAAAGACGTCACATCTGAGTGTAGAATTCACAGACTCTGTGGCTCCATTATGTATGGGGAGACCTGGCCATGGCCTCTGGTGGTTCATCCTTGACATGGGCTCTGTTCTTCCCATCCCATGTTCTGCCCAGCACTGCAAAGAGCCTCATACATGTACTTGTGAACACCTCATCCTGCATATCCAGGCTCCCGCTGCAGCAGTAGACCAACAGGAGATCAGTGCACACTGGGATGATGGCTGTCCCCTGGAAAAACCTGAGCAAGAAGCATTTGTAGACTTTGAAAATGAGTTTGGAGAAATCAAGTAAAACATTCTCTACTTCTGGGTATCTGGAGGTGAGAGTCAGAAACCAGGTGCATGGTTAGCCTGTTGCTACTAATCCTTGGATTGTCACCTTTAATTATTTATAGAGAAGAAACTAAACAGAATTATTTGTACCATCAAACCATTGGATGGAGAAATTATACAAATTCACATGAAAGTCCATGAAAAATAATACTTTCAAATACTTATGAGAAAATGGGATTTGTTTTAGGACCTTTCTGATAGAGGATGGTTGCAATCCTCAACCTCAAGTGCATGGACACAGTGGGAATGAATATAGTCTAGGTAAACATTTTGCAAAGGAAAGAGAAGATATAACTGCAATGCTATTCTTTTCAGACTATATATTTATTTATTTTAATTATGATATTGTAGAGAAGCATGTGGGTAAAATTATTCATTTAAGCTCAATTAGTTCTGATTTTCCAGCCACACTTTTCTGTGGAGCAAAAAGTATTTCAAGTCTGCTTTAGCAAACACATGCTGTGCCATTGCCCTTTTCTAGGGAAGAGCTTAGAAGAGTGGGGTTGATTGAGTTAAATCTTCCTGTTTCCATCTCTGTTCTGCTAGTGATTTATCCTAGGGTTTTTGGAAGATCATTTACCTTCTTTGTGTCTGTCTCTTCATTTAAAAATGAGGCGGTACATTTTAATAATATAGGTATGTATTAAATATAGGGGAGACACTGGAATTGGAGATGTACTCAGAAGAGAAATTGACCTGGGAAAAGTTAAAAGATAGTGGGGTGAAAGCCAGAGATGAATTTTATGTTACTAAGTATATGTCATGTTTATTGTATTGGCTCCTTTCCTTTTCCTGATGGGTGTGGTCAGAGCCAAAACATCAGCTACAATTTTTTTCCAAGATACTTATTGTTTAAGAATCCTGACCATGTATTTAGGAAAAATTTGAATTTATGACTACAGAGAATTTTAAACCCCATTTTCTTTTTCATTTTTGCAATCACAACTGATTCCTTTGTTCATGGGATATCAAATTTCTACTTTGTTCTTTCCATAGAGACTCCAAGAAAAAAGAAAGTGGAATGTGAGGCACAAGGGAAGGACATCTGATACACGAAAGACAGATGACAGGAATTTGAAGAAATTTGAAATGCCCAATATGAGATATTCTCTTAGAGCTATCCAAATTATCTAGATTAAATTAATGACTGAAGTATATTTTAATGATCACACATACTAATAATTTATCATTCCTTACCTTACTGTTTCTAAGTCAAACAAACACCAGTATAAATTAATACTAAACATATTTTAGAGATTTTAACATTTGGTAGAAGAAATAGTATTGAAAAGTTCAGTCTGAAAAATTTCAGACTTGTCTATAACACCGTTTGTGATTGTAACAACTGAGAAAGAATACTTGATGCTGGGTGGTGCCTTTGGCTCAAGGAGTAGGGTGCTGGCCCCATATACCAGGGGTGTTGGGTTCAGGCCTGGCCTCGGCCAAAAAAAAAAAAAGAAAAATACTATTGCTTCCAAAAACAATGTCAAATTGCTTTTGAAGGTCTTATCATTTTGTTCACATGAATTATCAAAATAAAGCCTTATCTTAGGGATTCTGACAAGAATGGAAGTGTTTTGGAATAGTGTTATAACCGTGGATTCTGCTGTGAAGAAGGATCGAAGTTAGAGTTTCTTATGGCACTGCTGTGAAGAAGGATCTAAGTTAGAGTTTCCTACGGCAAAACATGGATTTATTTGTTGGGGAGAACAAAGAAATTTTAAGGCTCCAACATGGTACTGAATATAACTGTTACAAGAATTTTATCTGTTTTGGCTAAAGAAGGATTTAAACTTTCTATTCCCAAAGTGATTTTGTGTTACAGGGATTTCTTGTGCTTTGAGGAGCCTCTCTATAAGAAAATTCTTTGTCATGTCTACCTCAAAAAATTTTAATAACTTTGTAACAATCATCAAATTGATTTCTGAACAAAAATGACTTTGATATTTGTCACTACTTTTTTCATTTTTCTACCTGGGCACAGATATTTACATCAATAGAAAGGAAAACCCTCAAGATACAAGCCAGATCACCAAAGAGTTCTTTCCTACTGTTTTTCCTACTATCTAAGATCATTACCAATAAATATTCTATTCCAGAGATGTATTTGATTCCCAAAGCTTATCTAGGTCATTGGCCCCTGAGATCATTGCTTATATCATATCCTCATTCATGCCATTGTCCTTTAGAGATATGAAAGATAATCCTTCATAGAACATGCTTGACAGAGTTGGCCCTTAGAATCTCCTACGGGAATGTTAGGATGCTGGAATCAGCTGGACCTGGCTTTTTAGAACTTCTTGTGTGCATTTCTCCCCAATCATGACCTCAAGTTGGTAGTTTCAAAATTGACCAGTGTGAAAGAATTTACACCAAGGAAATTGGCATATGCTACAATTATGGTTATCTACCAGACAAATAAGAGCCAGTGGTTAAATATTTACCAGCACACCATTAGACAGTAAATATATAAAGAATTTGTTATTTAGTATGTACCATTCTGGGTTTTCAGCTACTTGTTTATCTCTATGTGTTTTACTTAGAAAGATTATTGGGCATTTGAGGGTAGGATCCTTTCCTTATACATGCATTTCTCAACATCCCTCATAAAGCTGCTTTAGAGCTCTGAATATGAATTTAATAAATATTAGCTGATCAAGGTACTGTCAAACTTTAATAGGGAACAGGAATTTATTTCTCTCAGTAGCACAAGAATGAAATTGTCATATGTCTCCAGGAATTATGGCTTCTTAAATAAATAATATCATTATCAGTTAGTTTTCAAATGTGAACAAATATGTAAGCCAAACTGTTAAATTATAAGCACGGTAAATAACACCAGAAAATGGTAATAAATATTTCCTCAATTCAAATAGGCACTCACATGCATGTAATAGTCTCATGTCAAGGCCAAAATTATAGGGTGGACACAGATCATAGAGTTGATTATAATGTCAGAGAGAGGTCATTTCTAAGTGTTGGGCTGTATGCCATGCTTGAGATCAACTCCTTCATCTGCTTGAGATAGTGGAGGCCCATAGTGGAGGTGTACAGAATGGAGACTAATTCTCTCTTATTTCCACTTCCTGAGTTTTATTTCAATAGTTTTATTTTAACCCTGCGTAACCCTTTATATTGCCACTTTATGAATGTGAGGAGAACATTTTCTGTGGTCTACCAAACTTAATGGAACTTCTTTTTCTTTTCCATTGTATTTCCTAACATTGTCTTAATGATGTCATTAGATGGCAGAACATAAAGTCTTATTTTTCCTAAATGAACAAAAAATTATGGCAATTTTATTTAGAGTAAAGCACTCCATTTAGGAACTATGAGTCTTGAATTCTAGACTCTGCCATTTATTCTTAGTGGAAACTTGTGCACAAATCATGCCTTATTAATCTTTAAGGGTTACTATGAAGATCAATCACAATAGTAAACATAATATTTCTTTTGAAAAGTAAAAATGTATTATTAATATTAGAAAGAAATTTCTCTGAATTTGTAAGAGAAAACAGAAACCTAGTAGTATTTACATAGTACGTTATTTTTTAGCTGTCTTCTTTTGAACCCAATCTGCAGTTAGGTAATTAATCTATTAAAATTATTTTATTAACAATATACCATGTGCCATGGTATGTACTAAGAAGGGAGTGATGTCATCATTCATCTTAATATTCTGGACCTCAGGCTGAGGAGGCAAAATGTATGTGTATGTATATATGAATATATATATATATATAACATATACATGCATAATATTTCAGGAGATTAAAGAAAGAGAAGGTAAATGAGTAAAATAAAAGAGGTGAGAGCAAGTCTTCACAGATTAGATGGAATAGGAGTGAAGCAGAGTTGCTGTACATTTTTGACATGTCCTTTGAATTTGAAGCAGCAAAAAATATGATCTCAGACAAATTATTTCTTAGGAGACTTCAATTTAAAACCAAACTGTTCTTTGAAAAGTTTACATCTGCTTTGTGAAGTCACATTGGATCTCATATTATCTTAAATGATCATCTGAATCATTTGTGGATTAGGCATTTTTCAACATCTTGACTCCCAGCTGTGTCAGAGTGAAATAAATGAATAGTGGAAGAAGTAATCTTTGCCTTTAGTTAATTCCTTGGTTAAAATGATGGCTTTGGAAACTTGGTAAAACAATCTTGCTCGTTGTGAAATTGCAGAAGCCACCAAAGCAAACCAAAATAGAAAAAACAAAGGGCACATCAACATAAAGTATATATTGTGGGGATTGTTGAAGGTCAGAGCATGATCCTTTACTTCTTAGTGACATATAATGCCAATATTTGTCAGATCTTACTGAAGACTAAAGCTCAGGCAAAGAAAAAAATGCATTCCATGACATTTGTTTTCTGTCCTATAGTATTAAATATTCCATTGTTATAAACAACCAGCTTAGATGATTAAATGATTGAAGTTATAGTTTTTTTCATGGAGCACTGTTCAGAACATATTTGTAATGAATTACAAGGAAACAGCTCAACAAACTACAACGGATCTTCTTTCCAATTCAATAATTAAAGAATCGGACAAACATCTATGTTATAGTTATTATTTTCTTTTTTTTAATAGCATCTGGCATATGAGATGAAAGAGGCTCCCTTTCCTTTGTTTGAGAAGATGTGTTCTTTAGCTTTTTAAAATATTAAAGTTGTAAAATTCTGAATTATATTGGATATTTGTTCCTAAGTCAGAATAGAGTGTGCCATGATTGGCCTATGAGGAAATTCTATTAGTCAAATACCCATATTCTGTAATCAAGTGATGACTTGGGTTTATTTGTGTCTATATTAAAAAAAAATTCCAAACCAGTGGATGAAATTGGATCAGGAATCTATAGGCAATAAGTCTATTCAGTTGGGAAGTTTTGTGGTTTTGAGTGTCCGTCCATTTGATAACAGAACATTGACCAGCAACTAGAAATGCTAGTGGTAAGTTCACACTTAATGGGAGAAGCTGATAAAATCTTGGCATAGATAGTCAAATGTGTGGTCAGTAACTATGGGAGACCACCCAGGCTCATGCAGGATTCCTAATGTTCTAGTTCATGTGCCTCCAGTGGAACACCAAGAACTAAATATCACTTGCAGGCTACCCTCAAGAGAGTGGTCAGTGATGTTTATCAGTGCTGATAACATGATGAAGGGAATGGGGCTAAAGGCACACAGCACAGCAGAAAAATATTCCAAATCATTTTCTGAACATGAAAGCATATTGCTATCCTAACTTGAACAAAAATTTTAAAAATGGCCTAAATATTTTAAGATAGCAAAGATACCAAATCAACATATACTAAACACTCTAGGAAGATGTTTTTCTACACTGCTGCTTATCCCAGAGACTCTGCAAACTCCAGTTTGGACAAACCATGCCAGAAGTTTGTTTGAATAAATCAACTAGATTTTATTTAGGTGTCGAGTGGGAGATGCTTACCTAATTTTATATTTGTTCCTTATGCTTAATCTTTTTTCCCAGATCCTAAATTTCAATCAATTCATAATGATAAAACTGTCTCTATGTGGGTTATATATCCTTGAGGAGTTGATTAGACAATATGTGAATGCTAATATTTCCTTCACTTATTTTGCTGAAGATCAGTCTTAGGACTCCCATACTGGCCCACATGGTCCTCTAAGAATAGAAAGACCATCATTTTAATGAGAGGCAGTTGTCAATAGATCTTAATATAATCACAGCATAAAAGAGAAGAGAAAGAGAAGTAAAATAAGTAAAAAAGGTTTTTAAGGAGAAGATGAAGGACAAAGAAAAGCATGCTTTCTTTCTTATATAACTTAGCAAGAATTCAATCAACTCTTTTGGCCTAATTTTATAAACTTGACCGGTATCAGAATTCTTGCTTCCAGAAAGGGCAGCTGATGAAGGCAACCATGGCACTGTCTAGAGGGAAGAATGTGTGGATTAACAAGCTCTCAGCACAGAAAATGGTTAAAAATTATTCAAGTACACATTACAATCTCAGCCATAATTTAATAATCAGCTTCAAACAATTTTTATATAGGACTTAGGCACTACTTCCTCAGCACACTTCCTCCCTCCCGAGTGTGAGCTGCTGGAATGTCACTTTCAAATTCTTATGCATGAGTAATCTCACCATATTCAGTAATATATTCCTCTTATGAGAAAGTAATCAAGTACAATATAACTGATGATTTTCTTGATTCAGTAATCAGTAATTTGTGATAAATTTCACCTGATGGTGACAGCCTGGTGTATAAGATAGTGCTAATGTATATTACTGCAATTCATTTCCGTGGTGCCTGTGAGCTGAGCAAAGGTGGGAAAGTAGAGATGGAGAACTCCTCCTCGATCCATAAGAGGCGCGCCACTGGCCTCCTGGTATTATTAAAGGAAAATTGGAAAAGTTTCCAGAAAATTAAGCAGAAAGCTTACAACTTGCACAAGAGTCTCAATTTTCCAGTGGCTCTGACAGAAGGATAAATCTTTGGCTATTTTAACTAAAATGTAAGCAAACCCAATGTCTAAATACAGTAAACAAAATTTATTATGATTCAGATGTGGCAGTGGTGTTTACATCTAGGTTGACAAAATTGCCAACGTGTGAGACCCTTAGTTAAGAAAAATGTGTGTTGTTTCTTATCCATCAGGCTAAAGGAAAGAGGAATTTTTCGAGAGCTATAGACATATAAAGTGACTTTGAACTGCACACTTTGATTATTTGTGCATATGAAACCAGGTCCATCTTTAACCATAAATGAAGCAAATGTCTGGTGCCATACTCTGATTTGCATCTACCTCTGTCCTAAAATGAATTCTCATATAAGGTACAACTAATGTATTATTTCCCCCCCTTTTTTCTTTTTATTGGCTTGGAGTTATTATCAAGGTAGGGTTTATTAAGTTATTATTTCCATTAGACCAGGCCTGAACATAGTTATACATTCTTCTGACACCAGAAGAAGGGCCTTGAGGATCAAAGAATTGGTTCAGAAGAGCTTTTAAAACAGAGCACCTGGACCCCAGCCAGGATGTCTGGTCCATGCTACTATGTGGCAAAAGCCCTCTGAAGACACAAGGAGATTCAGGTGTGGAGGTATTGAAATTCATAGGAAGATTATCTATTTATTTCACATTTTGACTAATCCTACCAGTACTACATGGTTAAATTCAGAAATATTGTAGCCATACCCAAATAGCAACATCTGAGCCTTGAACTTGACAATATTTATTGCACATTGCCCTTGGACATGTGCAATGGAACTTCCAGCCACTGTTGTTGCTGTTCCTGTTGTGGGACTGTCTAGAGAACCAAGGAGTAGACTGCAAGATCTGAGGTTTCCTCTGTGTAGCTCAAATGTGAAGATTCTGTGGATGATGTAAAGCCTCTCTCCTGCAAATCCTCAGGTTTCTCCTGGAGATGCATGGGAATTTTTCACCAGGAAAGTTTTATTTTAAAATTAGAAAGAAAAAAAAAAAATCCCACTGGACAGCTTTATCATTGTAATTTTAAATAATATTGACTTTTATTTTCTAATATCAGAAACTGTTCAGACAAATTGGAGGGAAGATCCTCAGCAGTTTGAAAGATTTAGAAAATAAAGACAGGTGGGAAGAAAAGAGAAAATGTGAATAGATATTTCATTTTCTCACCAGAGTTTAGCACCATTGGCAAGTGGTGAAAGACTTTCCCATACTAATCTTATTCAACCCGGACACCCAGAAGCAAAAACTTTGGGTCCAGATTGTTTTCTGTCTTGGCTCCAAATTCTCTGTCCCAGAAAAGTTTCTCATTTGGGTTGAAAAGACATTATGTTTATAAACAAACAATAGAAATCTTACCATGCCCAATGCAGAGTATATTTTTATAGTAGAGAGAAAATAAGAAATTGTTAAACTTGTGATCATTCTGTATTACCCTAACCATGTGCATCAGTGTCAGATAATAAAGAATATATTCATATTTGCCATAAAGTCCAATAACTGCTCAGACAGGAATAATTTCACTATGTTCATTTATTAGAAATTTTCATGAAATATCCTACTTTAATTAGGAATCAAACTCTTTAATCCTAATTTAAATTTTTTCCCTAAAATCTATCTTAGTTCATAAAGATATTATTTCTTGTTTTTTTTTTTTTGTTTTTTTTTTTTTTTTTAGTTTTTTTGGTCATCAAGTCAAGAACTCTAAAAAGGTGTTGTCTAAACATTTGTATTCTGTATATGATTTGTTGTCTTATTTTGCATTAATTTATACTTAATGTTTTTCCTCTTTCTTCCTTTTGTTTTGCATACTAATCTTTCATTTTGTTTTCTTTTTCTATCTTTATTTCCAATTCACACCACTTACTTATCTTCAGTGGTTATAGACTCATTGTTCTGATGGCTAAAATTTCTTCTCAATTTTGTACAAGTTTATTCCACAGTTGTGCTTTCATATTATTGTAGAAATAAAATTTTCCCATTCAAATATCTTAAAAAGTTAATAGTTTCAGCTTACTTCCTTTGACTCATATCTGTCTTTTTCTCCATCTCAACATCAAATATTATTGTTCCACCTTGAAATTAAACATTTATGGAGCTTACTGACTATTTAGTTAACTTAAATTTTCTGAAATCTTTTAATTTTTGTTTATTTTAATTTTTATTAAATGATAATTGTGTACATTAGTGAAATCATGGTGCACAATGTGTGGACATTATATACAATCGGAAATATTTTCATTGAACTGTTTAACATAGCCTTCATGGCATTTTCCTAATCATTATATGTAGAAATTTAATAAGTTTCACCTGTACCCTTCTAAGATGGCCACCAGTGTCCCTCCCTCCACTTATCCTCCCCCCACCCCTCTCCTCAATTGCCCCTTTCCCCATATTTTTGTGCTCTAATTGGGTTTTAGCCTTCATATGAAAGCTATAAATTAGCTTCATATTAGGGCTGAGTACTTTGGATACTTTTTCTTCCATTCTTGAGATACTTTGCTAAGAAGAATATGTTCCAGCTCCATCCATGTAAACATGAAAGAG